>JAYMFT010223998.1:0-11304 GCA_038088735.1 Panulirus argus | reverse complement strand
CTGTATAATTCTGTACTCCTGGCACCTTTCAAAGTTTTCCAAAACTTTAAACTTTTCTGGCTTTCATTTTCAACAAAGCACTTAAAAATCTGCTTCTTTCGTTTCTTTAAGTCATACACAGTTGACGAACCAATCTCATAGTACTTACACAAAGTCCTTACAGAAGTTCCTTTATCTAATTTTCTCAGTAACAACACTTTTTCAAGCATCGATAATGATTTATGCTTACGGTTATTAGCACTCTCATGATATTCTGCACCTCTTGGTCTCTTGGATGACATCGTGAAGGGCTAAAACACAGCTAAATATAAGAAATTAACAGGACTGTTACTTAGCTCTGCTGCAGAGTTAAACAGATTTTGGCACCTTATCACAGCTAACTTGCTAACAGCACCACCCTCCTGGTGGCAGATCCACAAACTATGGCGGCAGATTCAAAACGTGCCAGAGCATGGGAGTTGCCAGACCTCAGAGCATGAGATTAGAGAGGTACAACCTGTAATTCTACCTAACAGTCCTACCTAAATGTTCCTACCTACTACTTCAATCTACTGCTCCTACCATTTTGCCAAAAGGCAGGGCTAGGTAGCACATAGCACTCACCACAGGATATCTAGAGTTGCAAAGAATGATCTGTGTGAGTTAAGTGCTGTCAAGTTTTGTGTGTGACAGGGAGAGATATTCTTTATGTCTGTGAACAGAATGCTAGCAGTCTATCTGTGTGCGAGGCAGAAAGAAAAGAGGAGTGCAGCTTGACAAGCAATGAAGTGCTGGCTCACTATGCAACTATCACTAACCCTCCTGATACCCTGGGGGTAATACTGGTAATATACCTCCCTGGTCGTTGGAATAAAAAAATCTTGCATTAACTTCCAATCTTTCTCCTCCCATATCTTTGATACAGTTTAGTATATCTTCTTCTCTTACTCTGTTGCTTTGCAAAATCTATATTTTCACTCTATTTCCTTGACTGTCAAACACCATTACTTTATCGTTAATCGCCTATGCTTACACACCTCAATAAACACACTTACAATCTTCTGTATCTCTTCTTCGTTCACAACAAATAACACAGTGTCATCCATAAACTGGCTTGTCACTTGCCATCATTCCTCACCATCACAATCCTTCTCCCTAGTTTTACTTTCATCTTTCTTATCACTCTGCCCATATATATGTTAAAAAGCCGCAGTGACATCAGACAACCCTGCCTTATACCCACATGTTTACCAAAACCTTCGCTCAACTCTCCATCCATCCTTACACATGTATTTGCTCATCTGTAGAAGGTTTTCACCCCGTATATCCTTAGAACATCCCATAAACCATTCCACTCGACTCAGTCATAAGCTTTCTCCAGATCCAGAAAATCTGAATACAGCATCTTATCTTTTGCTAGATACTGTTCAACAGTCATTCTCACCACAAATGTGTGATCACACACCTCTTAACTTTTTAAAACCCCCTTGCTCCTAATTCTGCACTCAGTCACTTTTATCACTCTATCAATCAACATTTTTGCATGCGTTTTTTCTCATTTACTTAACAGACTTACTCCCCTGTAATTGCTACACATGTCCTATTGACCTTTTCCTTTGAATAAAGTAACAATAATAGCTTTTACCCAATCCTTCTGCACAACCCTCTGCTTCCATGCTAAATTACATATCAAATGCATCCACTCTTTGACACTTTCTCCTCCATACTTCATTTCAGCCATAATCCCATTCACTTCAGGTGCCTTTCCTACTTTCAACCTCATCATCACCCATTTCATCTCCCTTCCTGCTATGGGCCTCTGCACATGCATGTTTTCCCTTCCATCCTACATACCCATGCATGCTACAGCTGCTACCTCACCTTCTCCCATATCTAACAATTCTTCAAATTATTCTTTCCACTTTTCTTTCACTCCCTCCTTACAGCTGCTACCTCACCTTCTCCCATATCTAACAATTCTTCAAATTATTCTTTCCATTTTTCTTTCACTCCCTCCTTATGCTTCCACAACTCCCCTTCTTTACTTCTAAAATTTACATTTCCACTCTTCCATCCACCTCTCTCCTTTTTCATTTCCTTCTTGTACAGTTTCTTATCATCCCTAAACTGTTCACTCAACTTTCTTCCAAAATCTTCATATACTCTTTCTTTCCTTTCCTTTATCAGCTTCTTAACATTCTGCTTAAACATCTTATATTCTTTCCTCCTCCTTTGCTAAACTTTCACTAGCACATTTCTTTGCAGCAATCTTCCAAGTGACTTTTTCTCTTTCACAGCATTCTAATTTCATATCTTGTATCCAACTACTAATTCTACAACCTTTTCAGTGTTTTTCTTTTTTCTTTTTTTTTGCTTTTTGCATTCAAATTACCAATAAATAATTCCCAATCACTTGCATCACAACAGCTGACACACTCATTCAATCTTCCCACCACTTACCTATCTTCATGATCCTTCTTGTGGCAAGGAGCATAAGCACTAATTATCACACACCTCTCATAATCCACCATCATTTTTACCCACCAGTCTGGAACTCGCTTCCTCACACTCGAACATTTCCACAACTCCTTCAGATCTCACGTTCACACTAACCCATGACATCCCTACCCGTTCTTCCCGCTTACCACTGACTATAGTTTCACACATAAGCCAAAACATCCAGAATCTATTCCTCAAATAAACTACTTATCTTTCACTTCTTCTCATTTTGGTGACATTCATACACCCCAGCCTGAGCCTTAGAGGAGGATGAGCACTCCTCACATGGCTCCTTCTTCAGTTCCATTTTTTAGAAACTGATATACAAGAAGGGGAGGGTTTCCAGCGCCCCACTCCTGCCCCTCTTAGTACCTTCTGTGACACAGGAAATAGTGGGAAATATTTTTCCTCCCCTATCCCTAGGGATAGGATAAAAAAATTTAAAAGTAAAAGTTTTTTGATGGTGGATGTTTGTCACTCAAAGGTTTTTTGATGACCAATGGCACTGCGTGAATCTGATGTGCGGAACCCTCATATCTTAATTATATGTGGGTTCCATGGATCAAATCTATGCTATGTTCCTGGTCACCCAAAAACTTTTGAGTAATAAATATCCACCTTCAGAAAACCTCCTCTTTCTAAAATAGAATGTTAATTAGAGTGAAAATTGCAAAGGCTTTGCAAGAGGTATAACATAAGGACATCAGAGTCCATGATAAACAGACAGTCTGTCTACAAATGAGTATCTTTTGATGTGCAAGCTCCATGATTTATTTGTGTATGTGAAACATACAAAATAAATTAGTAGCAATCTGACGTTATATGAATCTAAACAAGTTTCCATGTGGCTGCTGTAATCAGGCCAGTTATCTACATAAGTCAAACCCCAAGCCATGAGTCTAACTAGCTAATGCAACCCATATGCACACTCGATAATTAAAAGCTCAAAGATTTCATGGTAAGTTTGCATAACTGCAATTCACATATCTTTTTCTAACACTCTAAGAAGAAAGGACACAGACATCATTTATTACAGAAGTAAGAGCTATCACATTTTCAGAGTTCACATTTTACAACAGTACAAGATTCCATTATGATTTCACTAATAAGAATTCCCTACACCATTCACCTCTAGCTATGATAAGGACACAACTTTCTGATCGCTAACTGGTATTTAAAACCACAATCTCCATGTGACCCTGATGGCTTCATTTCTTGTTAAGGGCTGTGACTAACTGACTATACTGCAAATGAAACCTCAAGAGTAGGTTGCTGAGTTTTCCAAGAGTTGGTTTATGAACCTTGATAGTACTATGCAGAACATGTTTCTCTAGTACAGTCAAGAAATGCAGATGTGGTCCAGTAAACTATTGCTTACCTGTACTTCTAAAACATACTGTGTCATAACAAAAACTGGCAACAGGTTCTATCCAAAAATTCAGTATAATCTGCATGCAGAGTCCACAAAATACCTTGTCTGCCCTGATGTTTCCAAGGCGATGTTACACTTACATTTTATTACTTTGTCATCTCTCCTTTGGCCATGATTACCTTTTGCAGATGACTGGCCATGGAAAGGGCAAGATTCCTGAAGCATATAGATCCATGGTTTGGGTCCATAAGTTGTTGACGTCCTGAATGAGGTGAAGCACTGATGAGGTGTTGCACGAAGCAAGCTTGACTTTCATCTGGTTCCAGCAGTTCTCCGCTGGGTTAAAGTCTGAAGTATTCCCTGACCACATCAGCAGGTGCATATTTTTCTCTGACAACCAGTTCATCACCTTTCTATTCTTGTAGCAGGGAGTACTATCCTGCATAAAGTGATCACACTCATGAAACTCATAAAAAGGAAGCAGATGGTCCTCTAGCACCTAAGTGTGCTGCTCTCCATTCCTTGTTGTATTTTTAGGTAAGAAGTACAACCCTTCCCTACCCATTGCACTGCTAAAGCACCCTCCACTACCCACTGCACTGCTAAAGCAATCCCATATCATCACACTATCTGAGTATTTCATCAACTTCACTGTGAAAAATGAGTAACACAGGCTGTCACCCTCTGGCCTACTCACCTCCCCTGCCATAACTACACAAACTTGTCTGAACTTTCACCAGAAAACATCACCTTACTCCACTGTTCCTCACTCCAGTCCTTATATTTTTTATCAGATGTGAGTTGCTTGCATTTCATTTCCTTCCCAAGCAGGGATTTGGTAACTGGCTTGTGGGAGGGAATGTGAAAATCCCTTTGCAGGCAATGCTGAATGGTTCTTTGAGAGACATTTCCTTTAAGTTTTAGATGGCTTTTCTAGAGTTCAGTGGCTGAAATGCAGGGTTGCTTCAATACTCCTCATATTAGGAAGTTATCTGTAGATCTAGAAGTCTTCCTTGGACGACCAAAGATAGGTTTTGGTGGTGGGTTAACACTATCAGGGAGGTCACAAGCACTGGCAAGCAGCTGCCTGACTGCATTCTGAGCACCTAGAAATCTCACATTTACCTACATTTTCTTGCTTCCAAGCGAGAATTCGGGCTTTCACCTTAGAAAGGTAAGAGCCAACCATCTTGAAGCATAGGTGGAAGAAATACAGAGCCCAGAAGCGAAATTCACATTCAGGAGATTAAGACTCTATGGACTTAAAATTATCCAGAAATATTGCCAATTCCGTACCCAGACATCTGCAGATAGTAATCAAAGCCAAAGGAGAGAAGACAGAGTACTAAAATGTAAGTGTAACCTCACCCTTGAAAACGTATAGAGCAGGGGTTCCCAACCTAAGGCGCCAGCACCCCCAGGGGGTGTGAGATGGAATATCTAGGGGTGCGACAAAGAGTGGCTTGTGTCCTTGTCGTTGTGTGTCACGCGTCATCAATCAGCTGTCTGCCAGTGTGCCTTGAGCAGTGATTGTGGGTGGTTGTGTTGCATAGATAGTGGTTACATTGTAGAAAAAGAGAGAGCTTCATGCCTCATTATTCACTGTAGTTAAAAGAAAAATGCATCAAAAAATAAGAAGTAATAAATTTATCTAATCAAAAGGAGAGAATAACAGAATTAACATACAAGTAAAGTAAGTAACTGATCATTTGTATTTAATTCAAAGTATGATTTTATGTATTCATATGATCTTTTATGTGTAGCTTATATTGCTTCCCCATGGCAAAAAATCACTGCATGCCACTGCAAACAATGTCTGAAACCAACACTCAAACGTGTTCCACTACGTATACTTTATTTATTTTTTTGTCTTTTCTCAGCACAAACTCTTATCATGGAGCAACTTGTTGTAACCTGTATACACCTAGGTATACTTTTGATATATTTTTACATTTTTTCTCATATTAACTCATATTTTTTGTTTTGCAGATTAACCCTTCATCATGTCCAAAGGAAGGAAATGGAATGATGACTATGAGCACTCTGCTTTCACTTGCATAATGGGAAATGATGGCTTGCAAAACCCCAGGGCATTCTTTGTAGCATTGTGTTTTCCAATTCAAATCTGAAACCATACAAGTTACAAGAGCACATCAAGAACAAGCATGGCAGAGCTGATATTGAAGGACATGATGCTGGGTCACTGAAAATCACAAGAGCTCGTTCTGATTCTGTAGGAACTCTTCCAAAGCTGGGTTTCATTTCTGTTGAAAAACCACTACTTCTTACAACATAACAAATGGCATATGAAGTGGCCAAATCCAAGAAGCCTCATACAATAGCAGAAGATCTCATCAGGCCATGTGCACTGGAAATGGCAACAATTATCCTGGGCAAAGAAGCAAGAAAATATTTGAACAGGTGCCCCTATCACGTAATGTCATTCACAACCAAATCAGTAATTTGACTGAAGATATTTTGGACCAAGTTATCTCAGATATCAGAGCTAGTCTTCTTAAAATCTCTATTCGGTTGGATGAGTCAACTGATGCCTCCAGTTGTTGTTAACTCATCACATTGGTGAGGTACGTCAATGATGGTGCTGTGAAGGAAGATTTCCTCTTTTGTGAAGATTTGAAACAAGCACAACTGCAAAAGATGTGATACAGCTGGTGAAAGACTTCTTTACCAAACATAATTTAGGTATCAAAGTCATTGGTTCTGTGTGCCCTGACAGGGCACCTACAATGCTTGGAAATAAATCTGCCTTTTCTGTACTGATGATAAAGGGGATTCCACACTTGCAAGTTACCCAATGTTTTCTTCATCGGCATGCTCTACCATCAAAAACACTTCCTCCAAATGTGAAAAAAGTCCTTGATACTTGTGTTAAGATCATCAACTGAATTAGGTGGTGAGCTTTGAACCACTGCATCTTCAAATCATTTTGTGAAGATCTGGGAAATGAGCATTCAGTTTTACTTTTCCACACAAAAGTCCACTGGTTGTCACAAGGACAAGCTTTAACCCATTTCTTTGAACTGCAGGAAGAAATCAGAGTTTTTCTGGAAGAGCGTGAATGTGATCAGGTTGGGGCACTGGAATCAAAGCAATTTGCCCAAATGCTGGCTTACTTAGTTGACATTTTTACTCGTATGAATGACTTGAGTGTTTCTCTTCAAGGAAAAGGGATAAACATATTGAAGGCTTGTGAAAAGTTGAATGCCTTCAAAGAAAAGTTACGTCTTTGGTGTCGAAGGATGGAAAGAGGCAACCTCTCAAATTTTCCTTCACCTGAAGAGATGGTTGATGATGCTGGATCCATAACTCCTACTGTGCATGAAGAAATTGTGGCTCATTTGGAAATGCTGTCAGAATTGTTTGATGGATATTTTGCTGCTCGAGACCTAAAGATTTCAGAAGAATGGATCATAAATCCATATTCCTACAATATGAAGAAAATGTCAAATGATGAAAAGCTGAAGGAAGATCTTACTGATTTGCAGACAAATCGAGCTCTTGAAATGCAAATTGAAAGCAAGACTTTGGAGGAGTTTTGGTAAGCAGCAATGGATATGTTTGACTTGGTCGAAAAGCACTCCATGTTCTCATTCCATTTGCAGTGACATACTTGTGTGAATCTGGATTCAGTTCTCTTTTGTCAATCAAGACAAAATCTAGGAATTGCCTGAATCCACAGGCAGACCTGCAGATCGCAGTCAGCAAGTAAGTTCATGTTTTGACATATTCATGAAAGAGAAGCAGGAACAAAAAAGTCATTGAATTTTGTCTATTGTTGGAATTGATTTTAGTTTCATTATTTTTTCTGAATAAATTAGAATCTAATTGCTCAATTTATTTTTGCATTTTATGAACTGAGTTAAACACTTATTTTTTAGTTCAATGTGTTTACCAACAGTATTGTATGTGGATCAATTTGTGGTAAAAAATCTGACTTCTTCATCAAATGTGATATTACTTTTGTAGGGGTTGCGAACATTAATCAAACATTTCCTAGGGGTGTGGAGCACAAAAAAAAAGGTTGGGAACCACTGGTATAGAGAGACAGACAAGGTTTTTTGCAGACACTGTACCTCCAAACTTCAGAATGAGGGATCTGTATCTACCTCACTCATACATTTGGGAATGCAACTATCTTCACATGGTAACACATACTATATAATTCACCAAACATTTCAGAATTGTGCTTCTGACCACAAGGTATAATTTTTCTAAATGTACACTATATTTGTTCAAAATATACTTACTTTATCCTTCAAATTGTTCTTTATATTAACTGATGAATGAGCGAAGGTTTATGAGAAGAGTTCAACTAAGGACAATTTCTAATGCCAATAAAACAACAAAATTACATTAACTGCAATAACCTTTGTTCCACGGTGCACAGGCAACTGAGACATTACTGTACTTGTATATTTACTATCTTACATTACAAACTAATTATGGATTTGTAGGATTAATATAAACAGTTACAAGAATTTCACCTGTAAAGTCACTGTCTGAGCATCTTTAGCAATACTTTGAGTCTTCTGTGCTAAGTGGTTAGTCCTGTGGGTGAGTAATGCATCCTGAGTTTTGCGGTCGTACAGCTGACTCAGAGTCGGAGCTACAGATGTGATATATCGCTCCCCAAGCCAAACAATCGAGCCAACCAATGTAACACAAGGGATCTGCCAAAAAAATAATGTGAAAATTTACTAAAAATGGGACCACTGGACAAGAATGAATGATATTGGCTGCATTTACAAAGGAAAAGTATGTAAGAGTTATTTTCAATTTGAAGGTAATTTTCATGTGCAGTTTTAAAGTGATGTACTGGTTGCGTGCTGGTGTAATATTAGTAGTAGTGGTGGTGGTGGTGGTGGTAGTCAGGGTTGTGGTGGTACAGCAGAAAGGTGGAGTTAACACCACCACTTGTCACTCATTCCTTCGCTTTCCCACTTGCTTACAGTAGCGATACAATTTAAGCCCTTATACTGTATTGTAATTCCATGTATAATACTGCACAAATTGACTTTCATTTCACTACAAACACACATGAAAATTTGAATTTTTAAAGAGGCTGTGTTGCTAGCATGGTTGGCAGATAATTAACTGTAATAAAATACAATAATACTGCACAAGATTAATAATATGTATAGAAAATCACCAATATGTTGTTAAATAGGGCACTAGATGTATTTCTTTGTGCTTTCATGGAATAATATTTCTTAAAGTATAACATACTTATCTTTAGCCTACGAGTGTTCATCATAGGTCTTAAGATATGTCTTACAAAGGTCACTCTACTTAACTGCCACAGGGTCTTCCAAGAACATAACTTTAATGACCACCAAAAAGACTATTACCATAACAAGATGCAACTTGCTGTTTTTTGCAGCACTATCTTCTTGATGTATTTTTTGCAGTTTTCATTGGTTTTTTATTACACTTGTTGCCAACTTTCATAAAAAAAGGATGAGTGTAAAATATCTGGAATATCTAAAGGAGCAATTTAGAAAGTGAAAGTAATCTTTATGTGCATTTTCACAGTGGTGGCTCATTATGCAGTTTAGAATACAGCACTGCTTATGTCAACATGACACTTGTTGACACAATGAAGATACCGAAAATATTTCTTGATACCAGAAATGAGAGATATTTCCGGAAAAATACTAAAATAATTCCATTACTGAAGAGATTATTTTCATTGTAACTGTTCAGTGTTTAACGTGTCAGTGAGGTAGTGCCAACAACAGATGAAGAAAAGGCCTCATTTGATTGCATCCATCTGTACCTCACATGTAATTCACCAATACCACAGCCCTAATTATAAACATGCCCCACAAACTTTTCCGTGGTCTCCCTTGGCTGCTTCATATACCCTGGTTAAGTACAACGACAGCTCATCTACCCCAGTATACTAAAGCAATCAAATTCACTCTATCCCTACATGCCTCTCACCCTCCAGCATGTTCAAGCCCTATCCAATCAAGGTGTTTTTTGCTTCATTTTTCCAACTCCAATATGGTCTCCCCTTTCTCCATGTTTTCTCCAATTCTGATACATACAGTACATCCTCTATGTAAATCTCTCTTAATTCATTCTCTCCATATGTCCAAACCATTTCAGATCATCCTTTTCAGCTCTCTCAACCACACTTTTCTTATTACCACACTTCTCTCTTAACCTTTTATTACTTACTCAATGAAACCACCTCACACTACATACTGTCCTCATACATTATGTTTCCAAAACATCTACTATACCTTGCACATTCTTATCTGTAGCCCATGTATTGCATCCACATAACAGCACCGAGACTACTATACCTTCAAACATACTCATTTCTGCCCTCCCAGGTTAAAACTTCTCTTTCTACATATTTCTCAATGCTCCCAGAACCTTCACCCCCTCACCCACCTATGACTCACTTCCGCTTCCATGGTTCCATTCACTGCCATGTCCATTCCAAGGTATGTAAAACACTCCCATTTCCTCCACAATTTCTCCAATGCAAACTCACACTCCAACTGACCTGCCCCTTTACAATGATAAAATCTAATAACATGCTTTATTCAAATCCACTCTCAACTTCCTCTTTTCACACTCTTTCCCAATCTCAGACACCAATTTCTGCAGTTTCTCACTCAAACATGTCACTAGTATTACAACAATAGCAAACAATAGTTGACTAACCTCCCAAGCATCCCCAGCCCTGCTAGACTCCATACTTAACAATATCCCCAAAAATATCATATTTACTTATATCACCAACCCATCATTAAATTGCTTAAACAGCCATAGTGACATTACACATCCCTGCCAAAGACCCACCTTCACCTTGAACCATGCATCCTCCTCTCCACCTACTCGTACATATGCCTAAGTCTCTTGATAAAAACTTCTCACTGCTTCTAATACATGTCTGTGACACTTTCCACAAGGCATTTCAGTCAACCCTATCACCTGGTTATTTTCAGATCCAAATATGCCATGAACATATCCCTCTGTTTCCCTAAATATTTCTCACACATTTGTTAAAGCAAACACCTGATCCACACAACCTCTACCACACTTGAAACCACATTGTTTCTCCCCGCTCTGATTCTCTATGCATTCCATCACCCTCTCAGTCACCACTCTACCACATGACATACGAGGTACACTCCAGAAGCTTATACCTCTAAAGTTAAACATTTATCCCCCTTTATATATTTATTCCCCTCCCTTTATACAATAGCATTGTACATGCATTCTGCCAATCATCATGCACCTTACCATGATCCACACATATGCTGAAAATCCTAACTAATATCTGGGCATCATCCATGAAGGATTTTGAGGAGTCACATATAGTTGCCCTTGACATATCTGAGGCTTTTGACAGGGTGTGGCATCAGGGTCTCATCTCTAAACTCCCCTCTTTTGGCTTCCCTCCCTCACTTTGCTCC
>JAYMFT010223987.1:0-11304 GCA_038088735.1 Panulirus argus | reverse complement strand
GAAATAGCTCTTAGAAATAAAGTTTTTAGTGAAATAGCTCATAAAATTGAAAGTTTTTAGTGAGATAGCTCTTTCAGAAAATGTTTTTAGTGAAATAGCTCTTAAAAAAGAAAATTTTTAGTGAAGTAGCTCTTAACAAAGAAAGTTTTTAGTGAAATAGCTCTTAAAAGGAAAGTATTTAGTGAAGTAGCTCTTAAACAAGAAAGTTTAGTGATAAAGCTCCTAAAAAGAAAGTTTTAGTGAAATAGCTCTTAATAAAGTTTTTAGTGAAATAGCTCTTAAAGAGTAAGTTTTTAGTGACATAGCTCTTAAAAAAGGAAGTTTTTAGTGAAGTAGCTCTTGAAATTGAAAGTTTTAGTGAAGTAGCTCTTTAAAAAGAAACTATTTAGTGAAGTATCTCTTAAAAAGAATGTTTTAGTGAAATAGCTCTTAAGAAGAAAGTTTCTTGTGAAGTAGCTCTTAAAAAGAAAGCTTTGTGAAGTAGCCCATAAAAAGAAAGTTTTTATCGAAATATCTCTTAATACAGAAAGGTTTTAGTGAAATACCTCTTAAAAAGAAAGTTTTAGTGAAATAGCTCTTAAAAAGAATGCATTTGGAGGGTGAAATAGCTCGTAATGTGATTGCATTATGGTTGTGGGTGATGCGTGAGCATAGGAGTTCACGCAGGCGTAGGAGTCCATGACTGTAGGAGACCAAGGCCATAGGAGACCAAGGCCTTGACAGTTCACGGTCGTGGGAGTTCGGAGACGTTATTAGCTTTCGCCCTCTGGCTTTCCCATGGACGATCTGAACGTATCTCACCGTCATCATAGCCATTGGGAGGTTATCTCTCCCGTCTCGTAGTGACTTTAGAGTTGTCCTTGTGAAGTTGTTCTGTCTTCCCTCAAGTATAGCACTTGGAAAGTAATCTCTCCACCCCCTACCCCCTCCGCACACACACACACACACACATCTCCCCTCCAACCGTTTGTGCACCACGGGAGCCCTGCCTCCTCCTCCTCCTCCTCATGACTCTAGGAAGCCTTCTTCCATGATACGTTTCGGATAAGCCTACTCCTTAAGAGGGCTTTAAGAAGCCCCCTCTTATTATGGTTTTCGGAAGCCTTTCCTGTTATGTGGCTCTGGGAAAGACTTCCCTTAAAACGGCTCTGGGAAGCCTTCCCCTCTAGATTGGCGAGAAGCCTCCCTCCCTAAAAATGATTCTGGGGAAACTCCACCTCACCATGACTCACACTTACCGCGTTAATATAGATGAGGGAACCCTTCCTCTCCTCACCCCTCACTGCTGTCATGAATCCCGGCAAACCTCTGCTCCCGTCATGCTCCATTAAACATGCAGCCAACATTCATGCAGGGCAGGCAGGTGCAGGGGGGAGACGGTGTCCACGGGCTGACCCCTTAGGGAGCACGGCGGTTCGATCGTTTAAAGCCAGACAATGATATGCGGCCCTTAGGTATGATAGGGTGTTCTTTGGCTTGGCCCTTAGTAAAGGGTCTGGTGGAAGGCTAGGTCATGCCCAAAGGTATTTTTTTTTTACCGTCGTGCCCAAAGGAGGAGTTTTTCAGGAGCCCGATGTAGAGGCGCGTGTTGTGAATCAATAGCAAAGTATAAACAGTGTGTTTAGCGGGGCGTTTGGCTGACACGCTCGCTCTCCGCTGGGTAAACACATCCGGCGATAAATAATAACCACTCTGACAGGAGGACATCAGCGCCACATTGCGCCTCCTGCTGGTGGCGAATGGTGGTCCTCCTTTCAGTGCCTCGAGTGTAGCGACACCTCCCAGTTTCTCCGTGCGCTCAGCGGGTGACATCTCTCCAGCCCTTGGGCTCTTGCTTTCTTCGGCGAGAGCGTAGTTCGTGGACGAAGATGTACACTGGTGAGGACTGAGGTGCGGGAGCCACACGGGATTGAGAGGACGTTCCTCTTGGCTGGTAAGCCAGCCGCTGGGGGCGATGCGTAGGCCCTACAGAGTCACGGGAGGAGGAGGAGGAGGTGGTAGTGGTGGCTCCCCTCATGTGTCGTGTCGAACCAGTGAGTGTCTGCTATAGTGTGATCAGGGGAAGCCTCTGGAAGTTGTCCAGACGAATACAGCATGGAAAAAGGAGAGGAAGATATTGTAGCTGAAGGCTGAAACCGGCCTGTAACATCGTAAAGCTTCGGATATATATGCCCTTGTGATCGAAGGTTATCGTTTACGAGCGTAATTAACATGCCAGTGGGTGTTTGGTGGCGCGCGTCTGTGTTCAGGTGTTTTCTAATCCTTGGGCAAAGCGTGCGAACAGCAGACGGGCTGTGGCGTCGCTGCCACATCATTTATGGTCTTGACTGACGAGCATTAACGTGAGTAGTCAGCCCATGTTCCTCGATCTCCCAGCCACCTCCACGGTCGACCTCCTCCCGCTCTGCACCCACACACTTCACGCCGCCTAACCCCGGCTGTCGCCATCACCTGACCCCTCCTCCCGCCAGTCCTGGCATGGTGGCTTTCCTTCCATTGGCTCACAGACTCGAAAGGACTTCATGTCTCTCTTACATTTCGCTGCTTCTTCTTAGCCTCGCCGTCTCCTCGATGCGTCAGTCCCAACTCCCACCCACCCTGGACTGCGGCTCCCAGGCAGAGCCCAGATTCCTTCCCTTATTGAGCTGTATAACTCGATGTTTCATGCAAGTCCCCCGAACCAGTGCTGAATCTTGGCGTTCGATGCTACTACCCCTTGTCGCAGGATTTCCCCTCGTCGCATTTGGTCCTCCTCAGTTGCCAGTGTCGTGGCCGTTGGGAGTGTGGTAGAGTGGTCCCCCCAGTGCTGCCATAGAGGTACAGTACGCCCCCTCAGCTCCCCCTAGGGATCCCCCTTCCCTGGGGGGCAAGTAACAGCAGAACCCACTGCACCTTGGGAGTATAATGCACCATAACCTGTCTGGCTGCGGCATCGATCCCCCATCTGGACGGAGGCACGCGGCCTTTACGACGTACCTTTACGAGGACCCACGTCCTCCTCACAGTCGTACGTCCCAAACTTTATCTCTTCTTGGTATTGTAGTCTCTGTCTCTCTCCCTCCCTCCCTCCCTCCCTGCTTTCCGTCTCATTACCTCTACGTCCTTATTACTTATTAAAACCTCGTAGTACCAGGCCCGCCACAGTCGCCGAAGAATTCAAATGGCAGCAAAATACTGAATATGACAATAGTCGTTCGTCTTCCCCATCCTTTTCTAGTGCTCTTCGACCCACGTCATCTGCCTTACCCTACGTCCACGTTCCTGTACCTAAGGCCACCCCATTTTATTTCAGCCTAGTTCCCCATCCCTTTTCTCGACTCTCCCGTACGTGTTTATTCCCTTCCATCGTCGTGTGTTGTCCATCGCCTGCCTAAGACGAGAAGAGCTTCTTTGGTCATGCACCTCAACCGCACAAACTCGAGGTCAATGTTTATCTCTCATCCATCCCCTTTGTGCTTTATCAGTCCTCCTCCCCTCCACCGTTTCTCCCCCCACTATATCTCCCCTCCTGCCTCCCCAACACGCCGTAGTCGACACCAGGAGCTCATCCTTCTTTAATGAAAGTGACCAGTAAAGGCAGTTTATGGGATGCCTTTCACCCTCCGTCGTTGGAAGGCTTGAGCATGTCTTTTTTTTTCACCAGGGAGCAAGGGCATCAAAACACATAAAGTGGGAGGGCGATGTGGCGCGATCCGCCAGGTGTGTGGGTGCCAAGTAGGCCGCACGTGAAGAGGAGGAGGAGGAGGGCTAGCGAGCCTCGTGAGTAGGGTGTGTGTGGTGAGGTAATCATCGGGTGGGGTGTAAGAGTTCACCCACCTCCCTCTGCTCCACGCCTCCCCTACATTCGTCGTCTCTCGGCCCATCATTTGCCTCCATCAGTGGCTCGATGGGGTCTGGAGAGAAGAGGCTGAGAAGGGAAAGTCATTTCAAACTGTACTCTATATATATATTTATATATGATTCAATAAAGGCGACATGCCATGAACAGTAACATTCCATGATCTTTGACATCCCGAATGAGAGGATAAATACCTGTAGTCTCAAACTAAAGCCAGAAGCACGCAAGAAGCCAGTAGTTACAAGGGAGCAGAAGCCAAAGTAAATCTCCATAAAAGGGGGGGACGTAGAACCAACAGTGCGGGGTAGGAAACGTGGATGAAGTCTTCAAGTTACATTGGGAGAGTTGATAAGGGATAATTACGTTTGATTCACCTCTGTCGCGTAAGTAGGTAGAGGTAAACTTACCCAGATGTGAGTTTGGTATCCTGCTCAGGGGTGAACTACTATTACTTTGTGTTTTCAGAGAATCTTCGACCCATGAAAAGGGTTTTCGATCTCTTTAAGGCAGGTTTAGCAGCTATTTGCTTAACGTGGGGTGTTTTCAAGATACGTGCCAGGTATGAGGTATGGAAGTTTTGAGGTTTGGAACGAGCGTTACAGGCATTACACTTAAGTCGGTCTGTCTCACAAGAATAAACTGCTCAAATCTGAGCTTATAGAGGAAGTTGAGACGAGACAGATGGAAAGAGAAAATATTGGGTGGATTGGACAGAAATAGAAGGATGCAGTGTCAGTTCGCGTTTCATTTGCTTTGAGTTATATTTTGGAAAAAAAAAATGAAGTATTTGACCTTAAGGAGGAGAAAAGTAGGAGAAAGGACGGAGCTTCGGAGGACACAGCCGTTGCCAGGGAAAGAGGGACACAATGTTCCATCAACAAATACAGGAATAAACGAACAGAGAGGAAGCTAGATGGAACATAGTGAGGGAGAAGAGCCAGATGGAGGGAGCCATCTTTTTTTTTTATGTTGAAAGCTCCAGTCACGGACAAAAGTCCACATCAAGGCCGGGCCCTAATTGGAATATAGAGAGTATTGAGGAAAGGGGGAAAAACAGGCAGGGAAAGTGTTTACAAATTTTTGAGACAGTGAAAAACTTGTCTCTTGAAATGAGACAGGTCATAGTTATTGGGAAAGACATGAAAAGGTAGAGAGTTCCAAAGCTTCGACGTGAAGGGAAAGAAGCAGTCATCAAAACGGCAAACCCTTGAGTTGCCAACGGTCACAGAATAATCATGCGACGCAGCAGCTTGCCGAGTATTCCGAGCTGGAGCCAGTACATAAGGGTGATTGCTGGAGCCAGTACACAAGGTTTGTTGCTGGAGCCAGTACACAAGGGTGGTTGCTGGAGCCAATACACAAGGGTGGTTGCAGGAGCCATTACATAAGGGTGGTTGCAGGAGCCAGTACACAAGGGTGGTTGCTGGAGCCAGTTTACAAGGGTGGCTGCAGGAACCAGTGCACATGGATGGTTGCAGGACCAGTTCACAAGGGTGGCTTCAGGAAACAGTGCTACCTCTGTTTTTTTGTTTGTATCATTTGTTCTTTTTTATGTTTTATCTTTTTTCTACATTTTCTGTTAAAAGTACACTACTGTGTATATTCTGTTTTTTTTACTGTTTAAACTTTTTTTTATCGTTTTTGTGTTATTTTTATTTTGTTTTTGTTTTTCATCAGCGTTTTCTTTGAATTATATATTTTACTGTCACTTTTTCTTTTAATTTCTTTATGATTTTTCTGTTGCTGTTGCATTGTTCTTGTTATTTTTAGTCATATCTCTGTTTTCATTTATTGTCTCCTTTGCTAACTAACTACAGTTCTTTTGCCACTCTTCTTTGTTTTATGCCATAGATTTTTCAATGACAAAGTAAGCGTTTTCAACTTTTTTTGTAATATTATATATATATATATATATATATATATATAATCATGGTTTTCTACCCACTTCTTTTCATTAGTCGGTTAGGAGGAAATATAGAGGGAGGAACTGAGCAAGGGTGGTAACTCGGCGAAATATAAGATAGATACCTAGTGTATAGAGTAAGTTTACTTCAAGTGTTGTCGATGGTTTGTTGAATACGTATTTATACGCATTATGTATATAACTCCAGCAGACGTGTGCTGTGATGTTGTTTGCTAGTTTGGAAAGGAAATTAGCTTAATTAGGCTGAATTGTTTATTGTATTTATCTAAGGATAACAGGAACACACAGTATCTTGGGTAACTGACGCTTCGTAACAGCCAAATGTGTTCCATATTTGTGTTACCGTCGGGGTTTCTGATGTCTGTGGTCTATGTTTTCTTTATCTTCTGTTGTTTTCCAGAGATTTTGTGTTTCTCTCAGTCACGTACCCATTGGTTTTACTTTAATTCGTTGATGATGATGATCGGTATTATCAATGTAAAAGTATTTTCCATTAGTGACGAATATTAGATCCTTATTTTGTACCCTCTATTGCTTCAGCATGCATGACTGGGAAGGGGCGTTTGTGTAGGTATCGGGAGGTACGTTATTAGTACTGAAGGGATCATAACCCTTATCAAATGTAAGTTTTGTCCACATGGGAGAAACTAGACTCCATACGAGCTTATAGAGGCCATTTACTGTACCTCATACAGAGCTCTTGTTAATATGGTCTGCTGTCAGATGCCTAGATGGTAATGTATGACCCAGTATTTTACAGTTCTTCAGTTGCTGTATTTGACTACAATCTATTATTATGCAAGTAGGTTTCACTTTGTGAACTTCTTTATGCTTATTTACCAGTCTTGTCCATAGATGTTGAGTTCGAATGTTTCTAAGTGTAAGCATTCATATGTTTTAGGAGAGTATTATTGGAGACTATTATTGTAGAGTGGCGTCTTCTGCGTTAAAGATGAGTATGCTCAGGTCTCCCAGAGGAAGGGGAGGGATATCTGCTGTGTGAGTTATGGATAGCGTTGATGACAACACTTCACCTTGTGGGACGCCAGTCGGTAATGGAAATTTTCGTAACGTTGCAGAATGTATAGTAATTGCGGTAGCTTTTAGTTTGGGAAATTTTAGAGTAATTTCTCGATAATTTCTAGCACGCCAGCTGCAGTTGTTTATGATTCAGGACATTTGTCCGTTTGTTTGTTTGTTTATTTGGTTGTTAACTTATTTGTTTGTTTGTTTTCTCTCCAGCAATCGAGACTGCAGAGGTAGTGCTTCTACCCCTCCAGAAGCCATTTTGATTTTAGTTGTTGTTTTCCGGGCGCCACCGTAATCTAAAGTTATACTCTCTCAAGTATTTTCTCCAACGCTTCTCTATGACGTTCCTGGTTTTGATGTTACTGTTACCCTGATTTCCTTGAGTCTCGGAGGATAGTATTCTGTGTTAAGCATAGTGTTGTAGATGATCAGGAAGAGGTGAAGGCCATTTTGTGGTAACCATCTAGCTTTGTTTCTGGTCTTTTTGGCTCTTTCTTGGGGCTGTGTTGGTGCATTTTAGTATGGTTACTGGAAGCTCGGGTTGTCAGTTCATGAAAGGCAGGTGTCAGGGGACAGTCTAAGAGAGTCCGTGGTCTGCTGTGGGGTGGTTCTTCCCTTATTATGAAATGGTCGATCTGGAACATCCCTTTACCTCAAACGTCATTTTAAATGCAGACTTTCGGGTGTTCTGGAATTCGCACACCAGACCGTAGTCATCACCTCTTTTGTTATACTGTGTCAAATATTTGATGATGTCCCGGATGTTTTCCTGTAGTCACTGACTTCTTCGCCAGAATGTTTTGGGCTTTTATTATATTTCTGGGCCGGAAAGTTGATCGGTTTTATTTTTTTCTACTGCTTAATTTCCTCCGTTTTTGCCTCGCTCGTTCATGTCTGTTGCATAGGTTTTTATTGTCAGCCTATAGGGCGCACGTCAACCCGTGGGTGTGAGCAGCATAGCAGTGCATGATTTCTGTAATTACCTGATGGATGGATGACGGTGATATGAATCTGATGGTGGCCATCACTGTTCACTGGGCTTTCTCTACTGTCTTCGTCAGTGTTCTCTCCTTCAGGAAACCAGAGCTTACTTCTCTATACTGATCACAGTGATAACAGGCGTTGTGTACCAAGAGCAAGGATTGATATGGGGCTCTGAGCGTTGGGTTACTCATGAAAGTGGGAACGCTTGGCGCCAGGTGTTGTGTGTCATAGTATTTTATCAGTTTTATTACATTGTTTTACAGTGCCCGATGCTCATATGCCTTGCATTAAGATTTCTGGTTCAGGTATTCCTAACATGTAGTAATATGGCATCGTGAGTTACCCTTGGCTTGGTAGGATATAGGTCGTGGCCAAGTTAACTGGCTTGTGTGCGGTCAGTAGGTTTCCCTGTCGGGGAGTATAAGTAACGGTTAACGCCATGTGCTCTGTGATGCCGGACTGTCCGAACAAAAATGCCGACCCCTGCATGAGATTGTTCTATGAAGTATATCACTCCGAAACTTTTAGGGATTAGTGGTTTAGTGCCAGACCATGGCTATTTATATATCTAGTTGTTCACACACACATACGCACACATTGGTATATATATATATATATATATATATATATATATATATATATATAAAAGGCCGAAGTCTATTTGTCCCGTGTTGTACGCTGTATTGTATAACTTTTATCACTGCGGAATTCTGGGTAACATTTTCTGTTTCCCTTGATTGTTTTTGTTTTTTACCTCTGCGTCCAGGAAGAGGGTTGTGGGTCGGGTTGTGACTGTAGGTATCACAACCACTAGTGGCTGGGTTATTGTTGTATAGCATGTTAGGGAAGCTCTTTGTACTCACGCGGCTTCAAAGACCTTCCGACCCGTGGTTGGCTGATTAATTATTCTCCCGAGCTGGAAGGGAGAAACTACCTTGAAGGATACGGTTGGAATGAGACACGAGCTGCTCATCACGATTTAATTCCCAGCGTTTCGACAGTTGTCTTTCTCAGGAGAATATGACACAGTAGTGTCTCACATGAGGTTATGTGTATATTCTCTTGAAAAGGACAATTGTCGAAACGCTGGGAATTAGAATCGTGATTAGCAGCCCGTATCTTATTGCTAACTTCCTAACTATCAGGAAAAAGCAGTTTGCCCTGAAGGTTAGAGTGGTCGGTGTGGTAAGCACCCTGGGACCAGAGAGGGAAGCCTTAAGAGGAGTAGCCTGCTCCAGCTGCTTGGAATGGGGTTGGTGTTGGATATCAGTTACCTACCATTCGCACATGGCGCTTGTTTAGACTAGTGGGTCCAATCATATGTATAGGACTGAAAGCTGTAACCACTGTAGGTGGCACAATATCTTGTTTTGTGGTTTATTACCTATCCTGGTACGTTCCTGTGGTTCAGTAAGCGTGTGTGTGGATGGGGCGGTAAGCTTGTCGTGGTAAAAACTATGGTGTGTTCTCTCCTCTGTCCTGGCGTACGTCATTACGACAGTTTTGTTAATCATTTGTAGTGAGGTTTTGGCTGGGGTTTCCTGCAACATGATCTTGAGGCCTGGGCTGCGGTGCTTCGCAGTTTAGACGTGTGTTGCTTGGCATTTCTTTCGCGTGTGAGTGTTGTCAGTTCTCGGTGAAGAAATGATATATTTTTTCGTTTGTGGGCAGTCGTTTGTTTTATGATTTACGACAGCGTAGCGCCTGTAGCATGCTGTTAGGGGGATGAATTATTCTGCTTCAATCCAGTGGTTTATTGATATGCATATTCCCAGTCCTTTTTGGCAGGCTGCGTTATCATGTATGAGTCAGTTTGGATTTTTGTGCGTCTGATCTCGGTAATCTGAAGACGCCCGTAATGTTGGCCCGGGGTTGAACCCGCTCAATGGGGTCTTGATGGGGTCTTCTGGTTCTTTAATATTCATAAGGTAAATGAACCAGCAGTACTGGAAGGCCACTGTATTTGGTAGTGTTCATTTTGCATCTCATGAGTGATGTCATGGCGGCTAAACAGTACCCCGTGTGATTTGTTGTCACTGATGATATAGGTTTACAGCACCTAAGGTTAGGTTTATGTCGATGACGAATATGTTTTTGCCCGCGAGAATCTGTAGTTAGGCTAGTTTCTTTGCTCAGAAAACCTTGCCCCTATCTTCTTCATACCCATTTTGCACTTTTACCATTTTGATTTCCATAATGAGTAGAGGAATGGAGCCACTGTAGGCGAGAGGCCACCTTTAAGATTGACCCACTCTTGTAGGAAACAGGGCCGGGACGAGTTGAGCATTCTGGCATTATGACTGCAGATGATTATACAGACTACGTGGGCTGAACGCCTCACGATAGACGGTAATGACGAAAGGGAAGTAATTAAGGTAGTGAAGGGCCTGAGGGCGGGAGGAGATGGTGTGAGGGGCTGTGTGAAGTGTTGCTTCAGCAGTGGGGGTGTGTCGTGGACTAGAGCCTTGGCTGACACGTCCGCTCCTCCACTTGGCCCGAGTGGTTGGTTCCTCCACCAGTTCTGTTTCTGCCGTGCCTGTGTTATGAGTACATGTCATGGGCTGTCATCGGTGTGTATTTACTTTCATTTTTTCTTTTACTATTTTTCGTTTTTCTTTTTCTTCTGATGTGTTTTTTGCCTTTCTTTCTCTTATTGTTTTTTTCAAAATTTCTCATAATTTTTTCTCAATTTTATTTAACCTTCCAAATCTGTATTCTTGCCACAGCTTTATATTTTACCCACTTCGTTTATTGCATAAAACTTTTACTGTCTGTATTTTTTTATTTTCACGTTTTTTTCTTTTTATTCTACTTAACCATGTTTGTATTCTTATGATTATATTGTATTTTTACCACACGTGTGTATACTATTCACCAATATTGTTTGCGTTTTTTATTCATTGATTCTATAATCTACTATTTGTTTACCATCATAGTGTTGTCCCGTGATAGGTTTATTTTACCTGCGTTGTGCTTTTACACCATCAATATATTTACTTTTCTTAGTGGGATGTACTGTGTTTATTGTTTTATCGTGAATTTTATCAATTTTTAGGTAATATTGTGTCTCTTTAATCATTATCGTGCGTCATTTTTGACTTTTTACTTCTCTGTTTATTGTCATTTGCCTGCTATTTACCATCGCTGTTTTGGTTTTGCTTCCATCATCACGGTTTGTGTTTTTTGAATCATCACAGCTTACTGATTTCTTCGTTTATTTTGTTCTTCTAATCTCAACAATATATATATATATATATATATATATATATATATATATATATATATATGGATGCATATATGTATATTTTTTTCCTACATATTCACCATTTCCCGCATTAGCGAGGTTGCGTTAAGAACAAAGGACTGAGCCTTAAAGGGAAAATCCTCACTTGGTCCCCTTCTCTGTTCCTTCTTTTTGAAAAGTTAAAACAGGAGGGGAGGATTTCCAGCCCCCCTTTCCATCCCCTTTTAGTCGCCTTCTACGACACGCAGGGAATACGTGGGAAGTATTCTTTCTTCCTTATCCCCA
>JAYMFT010223965.1:0-11305 GCA_038088735.1 Panulirus argus | reverse complement strand
GTCAATGGGAGAGACAGCTATAGTACCGTCAGGACGGAAAAGTGAGGGGAAGGTGGAGCGACAGAAGTTGTTAGAGAAGCCCTCAGCTAAAGACCAGAAAGACCTATCCGTGGATGACGATACGCCTCCTCCCTTGTCTGAACGGCCTCAGAACAGTAACGGTTGAACCATGGATTGGATGAAGAAGTAATCTTGGAGTAAGAGGGGATAAATGCTTCCATTCTTGCAAGAATAACCTTTGTTATGCGTCTGGCAGAGACAGAAGCATCTCCACATAAGAGAGTAATTTACCCAAGGAAAGTCAGAAAAGAAGTTGCGTAAGTTATTCCAGTCAGCTTTGCTCAGGTGCCAGTATTTACGCTTAGAAAGGGCTGCTGGAGGGGAAGGTCCCGTTAGAATAGATAAATTCATGAGAGTATGATCAGATGAACCAATTGTGGGCGAATTGTATATTTACAGCGAGATGGACTGGAGGTGAAAAGCAAATCCAGAATATTAGGAGAGTAGTCATAGGGGTCAGGTACATGGGTATGGTGGGAGATAATTTGCTCTAAATCATTAAGAATGGAGAACGTGAGAGCTTCTGTCCCTCCACCATCCATATGGGAGGAATTCAGCCATTCCCTATGGTGAACGTTGAAATCCCGGAGACAGAGGATCTCAGGTTCCTGGTGAGAAGATGTCACAATCTCATGGCAGGAGTTTAGTCGAAGAAGGATATAAGATTTGTAGAATTAGGAGAGCAGTAGGCGAAAAATAGGACAAGTTTTATAGTAGGGAGACAGACTTTGAGCCACATAACATCAAAATTTGTAGACTCAAGGCCCTTGAGGCGTGCAACAGGTGTGTTTATGTTGGAGTAAACATAAACACCACCTTTGAATCGGATACGTGAGTGAATATTGTAGTTAGATATGAAAAAGGGACTAGTGAGAGCATTATTAGACAACTGTGTCTCAGACAAAAGTAAGATATTAGGAGAGGTACTAGAAAGATGGTGTTCAGCTGAGGCAAGGTTACTAGAGAGACCACGAATGTTGGGGTAGTGAAGAGAAAAAGGTCTCACAGAGAGGGAAAAGTCATGGGAGGGGCCGGTACTACTACTGTTAGAGCCCTCCCTCTCATTGGCGTTAGAGTCGGGCTGAAACCCGGGATTTTAGCACCCCATGATGCCGGGAGTAGGGGCCACAGATTTGACGGACACTGTCATGATGATACTTATAAATGTTAGAGCGGATAGGAATTGACAAGAGTACTTGTGTGAAAAAAATAATGATAAACAAGGTATGATTAGGTGTGTGGTGCTTTTAAGAAGGTGGTAGGACTAGCCCGGTAGTCCCGTTTTGATGAGACAGGAAGTAAGACCAAAAATCCTAACATCGAGGGTGTAGGATGGTTGCGGGCACCACTTTAACGCTTCTCAGTCAGGACGGTAGTACCACCCTGGGCGGCTGTTGCTCCAAGGGTAGGGGATGGGATGATCCTTGAGTCAGCTGGGGTATTATGAGGGGCCAATACACTGTCACCTGAGCCCCCCCCCTCTCACTGATGGCAGATGCACACACTGTACCAATTTACTCAAGTGGCTTCCCTATACCCGACGACCACGCAAACAGACTTGGCCATATACCTCAAATAACTTTAGAGTCATTATGATACTTCTGACATAAGCAGACCATCATACCAAACACCTACACACTGTAAGAACATAAATATAGTAGAAGAACAGGACAACAATCAAATGCTTTGAGTTTCAAAAGTCATTAAACTGGGGTGTTGAAGTCACCATAACTGTTGAAGTTTCACTGATCAAGTATAACGGAAAAATCAACAGCAGAGTATAATCACGTTATTAATAGGAATATAGGTTATGGATGCAATCATATGAAAAAAAAAATTCCAAAGTAACAGTCACCAAACAGGGTGTTGGCTCTATTAAATCTACAGTTACCAATTTTACTGTGCTGTCATATGCACTTGTAGCAATGACTTTCACCAAGCAAGACATATTCATTTTGTTGGACTTTGCTCACTCACAAACCAGTAAAGACAGCAGTAGCAGCAAGCAATGAAAAGAGAGGTCTGAATCTTGCAAAAGCAATTCATGGACCTCTAGAACACTCTTAGTGCCATAAAAACATAAACTGCGACTAATCTTACTAAAAGAAATGCCAAAATATACGTTCTGAGATAAAAATACCTGTAATTTACCAAAATGATCCTGTAAACCTGGTCTTGGCTTTCTTTTAAATAAATGACCATGAAAAAACAAATATTTAGTGTGAAATCACGTGGTAATGCATTTTAACATTCATATGTAAAAATGTACATCTATGTTTCCTTTGATCTCAATGTATGTATGTATACTTGTATATAGAAAAGGTAACATGGAGCTTTACAGTGTAAATGTGAATGTCAGATGTAAGAATGAGGAATAGGAGAGAAGGAGACTCAGTTTCCTTCGGGAAGGACTCAGGCTATGAACAGGGGAGGCATAGGATCGAACATGGTTGACTGTTGCTCTTGCCATCTACTGTATTTGTAGGAAAGTGAAATAATCTAGCAACCTCGTTTGGCATTTATTCCCTTTTAGCTAAACATCCCCTGCCAGGCCTCGTGGTTCATGTGTACCAGCTGCACCGTGTGACGTCCCACCATCAAGTATTCCCCGCTAGACCCCACTGTTCATGCGTAATATAATTTAAATATCTTGTCGAAGAAATATTTTTTTTTTTAAGGTTGTTTGGTTATTTGGGCTTTAGGTGTCCTCACTGCCGGTGTCATCAACAAACGGAAACTCCCTAACATCATATTCGAGTAAGACAATTCTTAAGTCCATACACTCTTTCAATCTATATATGACCCTTGTTAGTCTTGTGTGTGTGTGTGTGTAAAGACTCGCCAGATCCATGGCTGGTACGGGCTGTTGTCAATGACAGCCCGTTCTCGGGGTGTCATAACCCGTGTGTGATTCTGTGTAGGGGGTTCTGTTAGGTGGATGCGCGTGTTGTATGGAATGTAGCGGGTGTTAAGGAAAGGAAATGACTTTTGTGTTAAATGGAGTGAGGACTTCAGCCTCCCGTCCTCATTAAACGATGTCTTAAAGCGAGAGATATAAGGGAGGGGGGGGGGAAGCGGGGTCAGATTAATGACCTCGCTTTACTGGCTCATTAAATGTGGACGAAAAGAGGGGGGGGGGAGTATGGCGCGGCTGAGGTCCTGATTTACTTAAAGTAAAACGCTCAGTATTTTGCCTGTGACACACACACACACACACACACACACACAGATGTAGGGACAGAGCAACCAGAGGACATGACGAAGTTCAGAAACTTGTAAAAGAAAATATAAAGAAGCTTTTATAGTATGAATAGTGGATAAATGAGAAAAAATGGCTAAGTACGTGGCTAATGCAGATGCCATACATAAATTTAAGTTGTACGATAGTAGAGAATGTTCGAGATTGGGTTTCACGAGTGGAAGACTCCTTCCCAGTACAGTAAAAATAAGTGATTACACACGCATATGTTACGAGTTAACAGATAACAGTTAGTCATACGGCAAAGGCCTGGGTCCAGGCAGAGACCTGGCGAATCTAACAACAGCGTCCGCTGCAACAACAAACTCCACCTTTGCAGGGATGTGAGGATGGTGAGGGAGGGAAGGCGTGAAGGACGTTGGCGGAAGATGAGTGGAAGGAGGGTGATGCCTGGGGAACGGGAAGGCTGCGTGTCATGTTGCTTTGACATATTTTGGAATTAAGAGAGGAAAGGATGTTCTAGTTCAGGGGTTCCCAACCTAGGCTGTATTTACCCCCAGGGGTAAATTTGCACTTCTCAAGGGGTACATAAGGAGTCTGAGAGTATAACC
Source organism: Panulirus argus (assembly GCA_038088735.1). Taxonomy (NCBI): domain Eukaryota; kingdom Metazoa; phylum Arthropoda; class Malacostraca; order Decapoda; family Palinuridae; genus Panulirus; species Panulirus argus. The sequence continues at coordinate 7,435 of JAYMFT010223965.1, read as the reverse complement.
CTGGTGTACACTGCTGTGCAGTATACACCATGATGAATGGAGAACATAAGCAATATAGAACACCCTCGTTACAGGGTTAAGGCTGGAGAGTTGTGTGAGTTTACGAGTTGTTCAGTTGTAAGTGTGAGCTGAAGAGTATAAGTCCTTTTAATCAACAATCCACGTGTGTGTGAGACAAAGTAAACAAAGCAACCTGGGCCAACGAGGGGAACTTTACAGCCACTGTTGTGATAGCTTACTTTGCCGCCCTCACTAACCCTCCTGATACCCAGGTTCCAGCAACCCCCCCCCCCCCGGTCGGTGGCTCCCTGCTATATGTGTGTGTGTTAGGCAGACAGACAGACAGAATACCTCCGACGAGGCAGCCATGAGCATAGCCAGGCCGCCACACCCAGTAGTCGTACCGCCGTGCTCAGGAAGTCATTGTGTCGTGATCCAGGCTCGTACCATCGTGCCTCAAGAGCGCCAAGTCGCGCAGCAGGAATAACATTACCGAGAAGAGAAAAAAAATAACGGCGGGAGCTTCTCGTCTCTTCAAAGCGTTCCGTGTTTGTCCGCCATATACAAGTGATTGCGTGTCGGGCAGAAGTTGGGTACCACCTGCCCATTTTAACCTCGTCTGCTCTCTTTGAGGAAACTCGTAAATATCTCTGGCCTCAGGGTTTGTGTGTGTGTGTGTGTGTGTACATATGTATGTATATGTACTTAGGAGTGTTATCTATAATGAAAGATGGACAAAATATTGCAAAGAAATGGTGAGCATTAACTTGGAAATTGATATTTTTATTCCTCATTTTTTTGCTTTTGCACTACATTTTGCTGTCTTACAAAGTGTTGGATTTTGTGGTTTCCAACAGCTTGTAATGTATAATTTCGTTTCTAATCTAGTCATTGTCCATATGTTTGTATGCGCGTTGAATGCATTATTATATGGTGTTTATAGTCACTCCATCGATGTTTGATAACGTATCACTAAAAATCTAATGTAGCTTTTGTCCCGTCAGTAGTCTAATTTGCATTAAAAGAATAAGGAAAATGAAATGCTTCCGCTAAGAACTTTGTACGATTGGGCGAGTGTTTGGTCGAGTCGGACAAACAACTTTAGTCTTCCTTGAAATTTCCAGTTTTCTCTCATAACCTTATCCTCCTCCCCCCTCCCTCCACCCCAATCAACCAAAGCAAGCTAACGGTCGCGAACTTCGCACCCAAACTTCATTATAGTAATATATGAGCATAGCGTTGTGCTATCACCAAGATGAATGATGAATAATGAAACAAATAACCCAAACTCTGTGTCTGTGTTCAAAATGACATGGGACTGTCAGTGAAACAGGATTATTATTAAATCTCGATTTTTGTCTGCTTATATAAATTTGATTGCCTATTGACTCTGGCAGTCGTTAGGTCTAAATCCCCTATAAATAAACCACCCAACAACAAAAGTAAAAATCCATAGTTTAACACTATTGGGAATCATTGTATAGTAGTGTAAAGAAACAGCGGCTTGTGTAAGATTATGTGGTATTGGTTCTGATAACGATTAAAGGATAATCGCTTAAAGATTTATTCGTTATCTATAATTACCGTATAAACCTTCCTTTAATGATGATTGATTCGAAAATCTGTTTCGTCAAACATGGAAAGTATCTTTACAAATATTCAGAAAATGAAAGAGGATATGCTTTCATGAAAGTCTCTCTCTCTCTCTCTCTCTCTCTCTCTCTCTCTCTCTCTCTCTTACTTATCGAAAAACAAAGGAAATTGTTTGTGACTACTTACGTAGCATTGAAGATGGACCACAGTCGTTTAACATATAATGGTCAAGAACGTTGGAGTCATGACTTGTTTGTCGAGGATGGTGGCGAGAGTGCGGGGATGTGGTGACATATAGAAAAGTAGACCTCATGTTTCTGAGGACACGAAATAGGTCAGTTTGTCTTCAGTTTTTCCATAATAATGCGATTCTCGATACATATGGCGACAGAACCTAGGAATATCGAAATGACCCGACAAGAACGAAACAAACGCCCTCTCATCCCAATCGTAAACACCACCCCGCCAGACACTACACATTTCTTTACAGTTTGTGCTCCGGACACCACCCGTCGCTAAAACGTTACATACATGAACTCTGTATATTCGCAAGACCCATTGTAACCTAGATGCAATAACAATGAAGACACTGTACACTCAGTTGCCCTACACACACACACACACACACACACACACACACACATCACACTTAATGACCTGAGCCCCCTTCAAGTGGACGTAGCTAGTTTCTTGGGCTCTGCAGTGGCTCCCATAGAAGGGACTTAAAGAAGCAGGAAGTTTTATATAAAGTGAAGTAGCGCTTAGAAGAGACAAAGAAAAGACCTCATTCGGTCATATCTATTCTTTAGCTGTCATGTGTAATGTACCGAAGCTACAGTTCCCTATCCACAACCAGGCCCCACAGACCTTTCCGTGGTTTTCTACACACACACACACACACACACACACACATATATATATATGTTTGAAGGCGAGATAAGTATAAGAATAAAAACTCGTTCACTCGAGAGAACAAATCTGACACAGGGTTGCATAAACATCTGCAGAGTTGGAGTCTCAAGGCAGAAATCATTACTGAAGTGAGATGGAACTACGCCACTTAAAGTAGCATCCTACATCCTGACTGGCAGCATCTCATCACTTGCAATTAAAATTCCTCAAGGAAAAAAAAAAGTAATCCTGATGCAAGGGCAAATAGAAAGCCTTGAAAATAAACGCAAATAAGATCTCGGGAAAGCAAATTGGTCCAAGGGGATTAGAGACAATCTTAGCAAAGTGAGAGCAACGCCTGCCCAATGAGGCAGTGGCTGGCTGCCGGAGTGCTCGACGACCTGTGCGAAGTTATGTATATTTCTCTCTCTCTCTCTCTCTCTCTCTCTCTCTCTCTCTAAGGGGGAGAGTTTATGTAAGCTCCGGGTTCGGACCACATGGCTGATGGCCTGACCTACCATGACCTGGCTTGGCCTGGACTAACATGGTCTGGTTCTCTTGGCCAGGCCGACCATCACCTGGCTCGCCTTGGCCTGCCTTACTATGACCTGGCTTGGCATGGCTCAGGATGATCTCGTTCAACCAGGCCTGGCCTAACTTAACCTGATTTGGGCAGGACTTGTGAGAACTCGCAAGTATCCTGTCTGTTAGGCAGCCTGTCATGGGTAGAAGCTGGTGAGTATGACGGGATGGGAAAGGTAGGATAAAATGATTGTGAACTGTGTAGGATGGGAAGGGTAAGGTGCAAAGTGCTGTTTTGCAGAACGGGAAACGATAAGGTGGTCTGGCTCTACTGATGGTAGTGCATAGTAGCAGAGGCTTGACTGATGATCGTGTGCAGTGTTGTGATTCGACTGATCTCTTGGTGCACAGCGGAGTCATCGGCACCGTGATCTTAGTTTGAATGACACTTGTGTGTAGGTAGGCGGCGCCCGTGGCACGCAGGTATTTTAACTCCATGACATGTGATAGGTTTCCCACGTGTTGTGATTGAAAGAACGTAGTTTTTTTTTTTCACATTCAATGAGAATAAAGAAAGAAAATTGTCCTTCATTGGTACCGAGGCATTTGTGCCTCAGCCCTCGTCCACCGTCTCTTCGAAAAAGAGATCGGAAGACGTTTGCACCTACGGTATTAACGAAGGTTCTCTTCGTCGCCACGGCTGTGTCGGAGCCACCAATAAAAGGTATTCCCCAACAACCCCAATGACCTCCCTCCTCCAAACCCGCTGATTCTATCTTTCATCCATACGGGGATGATCTACCCATAGCTTTCAAGTGCCTCGGTATCCCAGAGGCCTCAGACGCACTTCAGCAGCACATCCGTACCGTAGCATAATGCCTCACACATAACCACTTGACAGCATTACCTGTACGTGTCTCACGCCAGGCCGACATTACCTCGGCGTACACCCTTATAGCAAAATTTCCATTCAACCACAACCACTCAGTACATACTCAGCTATTGCGAGCATCCCATGCGAGACACAATGACTTTTACACAAAAAACATTAACGACCACTTGCAAAATTAGCCACTGAATGCATTAAGAAACACCCCATTAGTACAAAATAAAGATATGTAAACATAACACATACATGGTACGTCCTAACCACAGTGGATGTGTTAGTCCTAATTGGACCTCCAAGAGACCCTTACTACTATTGTAAACCCAAAACAGAGCACTACGCATAATAACAAAACACCAAACCCACCAACTTTCTACCACCTACACGCTGAATCCAAAATCATCCCTGTGCAAGATCACCGAGGGACGAAAAATAGGTACCCTAGTTCATAGCCACAGACGAGTGACATTCCATTATTCCCCTGCTAAACCCAGTCTCGCCGCATAACACTGTTCATACATCCTCACTAGTGTCACTCCTCCGCCTGACTCCACTTCCATGTACAAACACGCATAGTCACCTTTCAATCCAGTCCATACAACAACACCTCTAAACCAAATGAATCCTGAACATATACTGTATAGTCAGAATCGTGAACATATAGCTAGACTCCCGTTGCCACCACCCACCAACCCACTTCTCAGTTAATGCCGGCACAAGCTTCGACAACTCGTAACCTGCTCTGCCCGCACTGCCTTTCCACACCACGTACCACAATACCTGGCTGCCCGTCCTTCACCAACCTCTCTACGCACCTCTTCAACATGTGCTCTGCATTAGTTATCTGGGACCGACCCACAGCTGTTCGCGGATCACTGAGGTTCATCGGCTTTACACGCATGTAAAACCAGGGCAGCAATGATAACGAGAGCAGAAATAACAAGAAGACTGGAAAAAAAAAATATTTTGAGTCCGTAGAAAATGGTGTGAAGGCTGAAGGTAAAGCAATTAAATAAGTAAAATTACGGTTGATTCCTCTTACTTAAGTAAGTCCTTGAGTGCGACGTTACGACTTTTGAGCACGACGGTACGACCTTTGGTGTGACTTTTAATGGCTAGGTCGAAGGTCGCATCGTCATACTCATGGGTCGTACCTTCATGATCGAGGATTGTGTCGTCGTGCTCAAGGGACGCACCGTCGTGCTAAAGGGTCGTACCGTCGTGCTTAAGGGTCGTACCGTCGTGCTCAAGGGTCGTACCGCCTTGTTTAAGGCTTGTACCATCCAGCCCAAAGGGTTAAGCCTGTACTCCGCCGTGGCGCAAATTTATACGGCGATCTCCTTCCTCAGCTGGTCGCAGGCGGCTCCTGCCGCTGGTTTATCTTATGGCCGACATAAAGCTGTGTAATACAGCGTAACCAGCGGTACAGGCTTTTACCTGGCGTGACGTATACACACCCAAGGATACATACGATAATGGAACACTAGTTAATGGTGAAGATGGCAGAGTTAGCAGTAAAACTCATGGTATATGAAAAGAAAGATGGTAATTTGAATCATAAACGTGACAGTTTAGTGACGATGATGAAATGATGAGAGGCGTAATGACTAAAGTATTAGAGGGTAATTATTCTGTAATGCACATTTGTCGTTAATGCACTGAGATGATAACGAAGTTCTGAGTCGGGGATTGTTTAGGCTGACTCGCTACCCGTTTAGGACTGTGGCGGCGGCTCCGTAGAGCCATTAGAGTTGCACCGTACTGGAAGGATTCAAACTGTGTTGAAGGGGGTAAACGTTTTGATTTTATGAGGCATAGATTTTTGTTGTACATGAATTTACGAAATCACTACACACACACACACACGCACACGCACACACATACGGTGTAAAACCTTCATCCCGTGCAGTAGATAATAAGAAATTACATGAAATGACACACAACATAATTCTGACTCAATAATCTATTTTCCACACCATATATATTGTCAACAAATTCTTTTGTATTTGTCTAGATCGTTGTAAGAATTCAGCTAGTTGCAGATATGGTCTTAACTCTAGTATGTCTTCTCTTGCGTTGCAGATATTCAGGAGTTCTACGAAATAACGCTTCTGGACGACAGTAAGAGCGTCCAGCAGAAGACTGCCGAAACCCTTCAGATTGCCTCAAAATGGGAAATCAACAGCGGGCCAATGGCGCCCCACATAACCTGCACCAAAGACGTGAGTTAACGATATTTTTTGTTTTCCTTTTTCTCTTTGTAGATATACAGAGGAATGTTGCATTTTACGACGCAGTTTTGGGCGCGCATGAGAGCGCGTAAAAGATGCGTTATGGCCTCTTAGTACGTGTGCTCTGTCTTCATGAACACTGATATAAGACTGGCCATTACACCAGTCTTACACCTCACACCTCCATGCTGTAGTGGTTATTGCTGCTGACCATGAGCCAGCACGGATCCGCCAGGGATTGGGCCCACATGCGTAGGTTCGAATTTTGGGCCCGGCAGTAAGATCACACACCACTCAGGTATTCATCCTCCCCTCGGGGTTGGTTGATGAATGGGTACCTGTCTTACGCTTTCTTTTTTTTTTTTGTGTGTGTGTATGAGTGATTACCTTGTATAAATAAACCGTATCTTTACTCCCATACGGCATATATATATATGTACACCGAAGGGGAAAGACATGATACTGTACTAGTACAAGGTTAAGACGGGGAAACATTAATGTAAGACTCTATCCGTAACATACATATAGTAATCACACACACACACACACACACACACACACACTCACACACACACAAACAAACACACACACACACACAAACACGAATCGTATATTATCATGATATATTTTTGTTTTACGAGAGAAAGTATTATTGCAAAATGCTTAGCAACTGAAGTAAAATAGTGGTGTTATGAACAGGTGTTGTGGCAGAAAGCTTAAGCTGTTTATCTCTCCTGGGTGAATCATGCAGATATTATGGCCATAAATATGGCATTACAGGCAGCGTGATACTGTATGAATGATGCCCGTGGTATCCCATGATTGATGTGAAAACGTTTGTTGTCCGTTCGGTAATAGTTTTCTCCGATCGTCTGCCAATACGCGGGGAACCTGAGAAAGATCAGTGAATGTTTATACTCTTGTTTGAAATGCCTTCTTTGAATTCACGGTTTTTAGGATGAAACTGAAATGAAACCTGATTTTTCTATCCTCAGTGGACAGTGGTGAAATGCCTTTTTAAAAAGAAAACTATACTTTTATTTTTTCCGCAGACAAAATGCGAAAAAGCGCTTCGGAATGATGGTGAAATGAGGATACATCACTTACGATTGAACACAGCAGTTGCAATCGTTTGATTGATTATTCGAGAGTAGATTATTTTTAGGATGCCTTGATTATAATAACTAGGGTGACCCCACGACTCTGCAGCCTCCAGCGTGTGAGGGTTAGCAGATATACTGATTATATATATATATATATATATATATATATATATATATATATATATATATATATATATATATATATATAT
>JAYMFT010223954.1:0-10000 GCA_038088735.1 Panulirus argus | reverse complement strand
TACTTATGAAACCATTCTTTCACAAAACACTTGACAACTTAAGTGTAATGAAGCACCCACGTTACTTAAGAGGAACACTTCACTAACCAATATAAAAAAGTTTAATTCTAGATTATCTTAATTATTTTCTATTCTATTCTTATAGTAACGAAAATCATGTGATTTATCCAGATATATGAGTAAAAAAAAGATTTATTAGTTTTTACATCGGTTTCCTGTCTCAACTAGCTTATCAAATGGTTAGGTAGTTGTCTCCAGATAATTTAGTGCTCCTCGATCATATTAGTTGTGAATAAACACAACAATAACACGTGTATGTTATGTAGAATCTTTCTTAAAGAAAAATAGAAGTATTTTCTATTTTTATTTCAGTATTTTACATCCTCAAACAACATTCTAGATCATGCTACCATGAAAGAATGAATTTACGTGGAATTACTATTATCAATCACCCTTGTATACCGTCGGTAAGAATACAGTTGTAAATACTCCAGGGATCACTAATCACATGTATTTATCCTTTGTCATTCACACGTCATAACAATAATCAACACATCTACATGTAGATATATATATATACACACCGTATGTACATCGCTACAGGGAGCGTTAAAAATTCATACTTGAAATAGACCAGGGCATTATCATTTTCTGACAGAGATGAATATATTAATTCAATCTTTTCAAATACAGTTTTACTATTTTGTCAGGTCAGAAATATTACTTTTCTTTTCACATTCTCTTTATGTATCTTTTGCTGAAACATTTCTTGCCACATCTCTTCAATTACATGATAATCTAGAATTGTTGACTTGACCTAGACTTCACATATATAACACACACACACACACACACACACACACACACACACACACACACACACATATATATATATATATATATATATATATATATATATATATATATATATATATATACACACAAACTAATACTAATACTATATACATCATTATGACCATAAAGTATATAAAAACACCACCATTGTATATCTATGTACAGAACTGATAGAGAAAATATACTGGAACACATGAATTTATATACAAATCTCACTGACTCGGAAGAATACAGTCGACATCTTTTCCTCTTTTTCTGTAGAGTTGAAATGGGACATGAAACTGAGGTTTATGATTTACTTTGACACTGCATCCTCTCTGGCCTTTTACCAAAGAGACACTATGGACATTGAGAAATCGAAGCCATTTAAGAGTTTTTGTCCATCACCTTCACACACACACACACAAACACTTGCACTCGGGGAAGGTGCTCACCCACGCCCGTGTCAAGCCACTCACGTACGGTCAAGGACTCGGCCTTGGTCAAACCACTGACTGTAATGTACGTCATGGTCTTAATGTCGTACTCTAGCGTCGTAGGGTCGTGCTCAAGGGTCGTAATCTCGCGTTCAAGACGGGTTCTACCGTCGCGCTCAACGGTCACGTGATCACACCCAAGGGTCGTAACGTGGTGATTGAGGGTCGTACTATCCTTGCTTAAGGGTCGTACTAAAATATTCCAAAGCAGTCTTGTCATACTCGAGGGTCGTACCGTCGTCTTCAGGGGTGGGTCGTCCACTCCATCTCTAGCGTCTTTACCATCATACCCAAGGGTCGTCCTGCTATGCTCAAAGGGTCGTAGTGTCGTTAAGACTATACGTCACATAATTTCAACAAGCTTTTCAAATCTTGTCGTCAGAGTCACTGGTGACATTACTCCCAACGGAAGAGCCAAAGGAGTTAGACAAACATATATATAAATATATCTGAGCGTCATTGTGAAGATGGCTAACTACCTATTTCGCCCAATTAGAGCTGCAGTTACCAATACAATCTCTAGACAATTTAATGCCCGTTACAGTAACGACAAGCATCTCCCAATCGGACCAAGAGGAGTACTGTTGCATCGTTACAATGTGGGAATCACAGACGAGCAATAGTTTAATCAACCCAATCACAAGCAACTAGGGAAGAAAAAGAGATTAAATTAATCATTAAGCACGTTACAATCGTTATCCTTTCGATAACTGGTGGTAATTATATGATAATGTCAACAATAGGCTCTATGGGGATAAGAATTACTCAACATCATCATTCAAATTAAACATAAACATTTTAGGTTCATCCTAAACATAATCCAACTTCATCTTTCTACATATATCGAGCAGCAACTGATATTAATCAATCGAAGGCCAACACATGGTTTTGTCTCGTTGAAGAAAACATAGTTCAAAGTCCAGAACAATGAGAGGAGATTATATTACCTGTATCGTAATCATAAACTCCAAACTTTGTATCAACACCGAAGCCAACTCTCTGGCAATATTAGAGTCTGTGTATGATAATCAAAATTGCAAGTAATCTCATTTTGTAATGGATTTTTTGTGTCTGTGTGTATGCGTGTGTGTGTGTATTGTCAACAAAGAATTGATGATACAAAGAGTATCTGTTGATAAAATTGCATTGTATGATTTATCTTGAAAACAAAGCTGAAACTATTTCATTCTTTTTTTTTAGAGAGAGAGAGAGAGATAAATTTCCATTTGGATATGGTTGTATCTTTTTACATGAAAAGCCATAAACATCGGTGAAGTAAACACTGAGTCTGACTGGCACTGGTGAATTTGCATGTGGGTCTGTTTCTGTATGTTTGTGTGTGTGTTTGTGTGTATGCATCAGGATGTCGTGCCGAGAGCAGCTATCATTAGCTATATAGTGTCTCTCTCTTTTCTTTATTTTCCGTAGTTCCTGAGCTTTATCAATAAGCTCAGTTGTCTAGGGTGTTGAGGCTTCGTTCGTCGTCAGCTAGAGCATTTTCGGAGTAGGCGAAGCTCTTCTTCCCGCTCAAGTCATCCTGGTCTGCGTACATGTACTTCTCCAGGTCCTCTGGTGGGGGCGGGAGGTAGTAGTCCTCATCGGGGTACGGTGAGGGCGACCCCTCCACCGAAGGCGGCGAGGGGAAGTGGATGGTCGGGTGGAGTCTCGGGGTGCTAGGGCGTGAGTAGGACCTCTTGTAGGGGGACAGCCTCGGGGCCGTGTGGCAACGGTGTGTGGGGCGTGGGGAAGGGGTGACCACTCGCGGCGCGGTGCCACCGACCATCACGTTGTGGTTCCTCATCTCGTAGTACTGCACGTCGCGCGCCTGGACGCAGTAGGCCCCCGGGGCGGCCGTGCGACCACGGAGGTACTGCCCTTGCCTGGCCACGGTCGTCGTCAGCTTCCAGTTGCGACGGTGAAGGACTATGGTGTAAGGCAAGAGCAGCAGGAAGAAGGCGACGAAGGCCACCGTCAGCCCGGCGCACACCCAGACCCACCAGGGTATCATCTCTACGCATTCGCCATCGTCGGCGGGGACTTCGACCTGGGTATCGAACTCGGAGTACGAACTCGAAGAGCCTGTGGCGTCTACCAGGTCCGTCGCCCCTGTGAGGGCGGCGTCCTGGTCGCTTGGTGTGGGGTCATGGGTCTCTGTGGTTGATGGTTCCTCCGTGGTGGTAGTGGTGGTTGTGGTAGTGCTAGTAGTGGTGGTTGAGGGAGTCGTTGTTGTGTCATCTTCAAGAAAGGAAGAGGCATTGATTAGTTATTAGCTGTTCGGTAATTACGTCTAATTACGTCTAATTCTAAATCTTGCATGAAGAACCCAGCACCACAACATTTACGTGACCAACAATATCAGGACAGAGTCTATTCAACGTCAGTACAAATACAAGCCCAGTGTGTACCACAAATAATAATTCATAAACTAGCATAATTAACCACTTGTTCTGCATTCTTTACTGAACTCCATCAATTAAAAAACGTATCCCAATTACACACACACACACACACATACACCCTAGGGACACATATGAAATAGATAAGACGTAATATAACTTCGGAACTCGAATGGAAGTTTTAATCCTCAAAGACGTGACACCCTCACAGAGTCCCTTTCATCCTACGTACCTTCAGGTCTTGGGCAGTTCAGAGTCGCCACCATGTTACCAACGAGCTTGACGTCTTCCACACCTCCGAACTGAAATGTATAAAGACTTTCTCACTGACTGGAAATTCTGGAAGCTCCTAACACTATCTTAATGTAAATTTTCATCTCCGCTACCTACCGATATCATTCTGATTGCCTTGATTCGTTCACATCGACGATGGTAATGGTGACCTGATGATCGTAATGATGAGCGGCAGTAATAATTTGTGGATTAGGATCGGCGTTGGGGCAAAAGTGGACTCACAGGGGGAGAGAGAGAGAGAGAGAGAGAGAGAGAGAGAGAGACAGACTGACAGACAGACAGAGGAAAAGTATCTACTTTATTCCTAGGACGATGTTTTGGCACAGAGAGAAAGAGAGAGAGAGCGAGAGAAAGAGAGAGAGAGAGAGAGAGAGAGAGGGAGTTGCTCTAGCTTTAACCCTGCTCTCCAGAATATGATGCATGCATTTGGAGGAAGAAGTTCTTCAAACGAGACCGTATACTCCTTTCCGTCCAGTGACAGTGATAACAGTCTCGCCGAGGGTGACCTCTCTCTTTCTCTCTCTCTCTTTCTCACTCTTCCTCTCTCTCAGTGTAACACCCTTGCCGACTGGGGGGTGGAAGGGGGGGGGGAGTGTCTGGTTACACCCATCAGTCATTCACACACACACACACACACACACACAAACACACTACTTAAGCTCAGACAGAGACCAAAGCTGTGTGCTTTGAGTGGAGCTCACCTCCCCCTCCTCCTCGGCCGTAAGCTGGAGCTGAAGCCGCCCTTGGCCCTGGAAAGTGAGGCTAAGCTGAGACTTACTCAGCCCTAGGCCAACCCACATTCCTGAAGCCAGCCAGTCCCTGGAGAACCGCTCGTCCAGGAAGGATTTGCGTGTTCCTGCTTGAAAGAACTTGCAGGCGAGGAAGTTCTTGTCCTTGGGCTTCTTCAGCTGCAGTTCGTAATCCCTGGTAAATGTCCCGTCTCCTTCCTGCCTCCCTAGGTGGAAGTAGGCGTTCCAGAGCTCGCGAGTCGTCGGGTCTCGGGGCCTGAACCAGACGGTGCCCTGGGACAAGGAGAGGACCAGAGGCTTTGTCTCGCTGCTCGACCGCACGTCTTGACATTCTGTGGGGAAACGGTGGTGAGGAATTAGCCAATAATCTCAATACGTCAGTCGTAATAGCGTCTGGTGGATGGTGAGGCTAAAGCCAACGCCAGACGTGGTCAAATTCGTTCGTGAAATCTATTATTTACGGTTTGCCTTCTCGGCCGGTGTCGCAACGAAGTGGTATGTATTGACTGTTCACGCCTAATGCCTCACGAATCTTTAAGACTCTCTCACGAAAACAGCGGAACTCGCACAGAGCACAGGTATAGAAAATGCGGTATATATATTTCTCTCATACTTTCTATATCATGCCGCGTTTACATACGCCATCCGCAAGAATGATGCCTCAGTACAAACGTAGTTTCGACACGTACTTGAGGAACTCCCCATAGGTGCCTCTCATACACTCATTCTGGCTTTTCGCCTCATTTTTCCTCATCCCTGATACATTTTCCGTTTAAACTCTTTCCCTTAGTGTGTCATTATTTTTACATCTTTATCACCCTCTCCCCTATTATTCTCATCCTCTTGTCCTCTTATTCTTTGACACCAACTCCTCTTTCAAGCGCGAGAAATTCCATCCAAACGACACTTCACAATGCGTCCAATACTAATACACACACACACACACACACACACATACACACACAGACACACACACAGAAACACACAGACACACAGACACACACACACACACACAATTAGCTGGTGTGGAGTGCTGCAAGGTGATAGACTCAAGGAGCAGCGTACCTAACACTTCACAAATGCGTCCTTTCCAAAAGGCACCAACGAGCTCCCTTTCCCTTATAAATTTTTCACCATTGACTAAGGTTTCCTAACCTTCGTCCTCGATATACGTTGGTCTCGTGTACAGGTATATTCAGACTCGTGTGATCCTCTCCGTTGATTCTCGACCGTATCTGTCATCCTACCAATCACCACCATGCCTCGTCTCTCTCAACTACATCTTGCCTTTCAAATCAATCCTAACCTTCACACCTAATTTGTCTGCCTTTCTCAAGCACAAGCACAAACCTTATGGGCTTATAACAAGCATAACCAGCGGCTTTAACTGACGTTTCTCTCAAGTACAACGTACAATACTCTTTTTTTTTTCTTTTTTTTTTTTGCAGGGTTCTTTCTACCTGTGACTACGGCATCATCAGCATATAACAGTAGCTTCCCTAACCATTCCTCTTCGAGCAATGTCTAACTCTAAGTACCTTTATCATCAACCTTTGACCTTAACAGATATAAAATATTAGTAAGATGATTTACAACTAAATTCTCTCTCTCTCTCTTCCTTCCTCACAGCTCGCCTCAGTAAGGTAATATAGCATGTAAACAAAACAGTTACCGGACATGGGTGTAAAACATTTACAAAAACACATTCACAATATTTTCCTGATTATTTTTTCTTTTTCTTTCATACGAATGTCAGCAGAAACGTCTGTCCTTGTTTACTCACCTTGAGCAGAGGAACGTTGAGCGAATGAGGCAACGCCAAATACCAGAAACTTCAGCCATGTCTCCGTCGGGAACCGCATTCTTGTCCTTCGGACGATTCCACTTGCCTATCGTGGGGTATTTTCCTCTTGCTTGATCCCCCCCTCAGCTCTGGGTGATCCTTCTGCAACTCTCGTGTCACATAGCCTGTGAGTGTGTGCGTGTGTGTGTGGTCATTAAAGGTCCACTTCTTTTTTTCAGTCTTTCTTCTCTCAGTTTCTTTCTATGCCTTCTTCTCTCTCTTTCTAACCAAGCAAGACGCTGGGACTTGTTCCTTTTGGTGTATTCCCTGGAAAAATTAAATATATATATATATATATATATATATATATACACACACAATCACTGGTAACGGATGGTCTCTGACACTTTGTTTACATGACATTAAAAACCCTCTCACTCTGGATAAAAGATTCGTAACACTTTTTTCCTCTTCCTCCTCGGGAATTATAAGACAAATGAGCATCAAGCGATAAATCTTATACGGCAGACCCGACGTTAAGTTGCGTGGAGTCGCGAAAACACGACACAAATGATAAACAAATAAAAGCTGCGTGTTTGACGTTTGACATAACGAGAAGGAAGGGATTTTCAAAAACGCTCTGCTAGTATTTTTGACGTGAAGGAAAAGGAATTCAACTTTGACATGGTCATGACTGTGTGCAGTGTAATGAATAATTGATAACTTTGGATGGTCTGTGAACCATTTGTCCTCACAGCCTGTGTACCACTTTCCTGATTGACTTCGCCTGACACAACATAGATTTTATAAGGGAAAAAGATATCTACCTTAAAAAAAAAAAAGTCATTTTTATGGTTAATACGTTTAAATTCTCAAGTTCTACGATCTTCTTGATTCCATTTTCGTTCGTACATTTCCTCAGGAATACAATAGTGCTCAACCAGTATCCCATTTTTCTTCATATCTGAGTGGAGATTGGATGGGAAGGGGAATGAAACAGGAACAGAAGGCGTGAGAAGGTTTGTGAATGTGTGAACAGTGTCTTTCCCTTCATCTTATCTCTCCCATTGTCTTTCCTATCCCTCTCCCATCCCTCTATCTCTCCCAGTGCCTTCCCCCCCCCCCATCTCTCCCAGTGTGAGATCAACTTGTCTCTTCCTCATCTCTCTCTACTCCATCCTATCCTAGTATCACGGCAGCACGTTCGGTACCTCTCTCGTCCATCCAGTCGTTATAAACACACCGAAACCTACGCTTATTTTCAACACAGTATCACTCACCTTTCCTAGGCAACACCTGAACCAGCAACACTATTCTAAATTGTTAGCAGCACATTGCTCGAGGGACTTCATCTGTTGCCGGTGCGTTCTCAAACACACACGACGCACCAGAAGTGACACAAGATAAGGGAGATAGTGTCGACGCGTGAAGCCGTGTTATATTCTAAGCCTAAGGAGCTTTATAGTACCTAGAGATTAGGAGAGACTTTGGCGATTGCTCAGTAGAGAGAACGCTCAACACGAAGACTAACCCCAATCGCCTATTTTTCAGCTGTTAATCACCATCCATGGGACTGGCTGATTACCATTAAGAATGAGGATCAGATGAACACTCATACCTGAGTACCAACTTAAGCTTGGCACTCAGATATCAGCAATGACTCCAGTGTTGCAACTCAACGCAAAACACTACTTCATGTCGAAATCACCTTCTCAACACTCACGCTTCAAGATCACGATCGGGTCTTTGTGTCCATGAGTTACTCAAAACGCTTGGCTCTATGGAACTAACTAACCCCTCCTCCTCTGCCTTTTGGAGGGTTTAGGGGGTGGCTGGGTGGGGTTAGAAGCAAGCCAGTAGTAGTAACTCGCGTGTTTCAGAGGTTGATGGAGTTACCGGAACTGACGAGGAGGGTTTTTTTCTTTTTTTAACCGATACCACAGCCACCCATATTTTCACACCTTCAAACCTCACTCCACGTTTCCGTTCGATGTTCGGAGGATAACATTAATCCGTAACGTAGACAAACACACACTCATACATATGTATATATACACACCAGTTCCGTCGTCAGTAGTGGAGCGCAGGATACTCCGATAAAGAGGAGGAATATGTCACGTCGAGAAAATGCCACCAGCGTTTACGCGATTAGAAACGCACACACACACACACACACACCCACTCTCGAACTGTCCACTCAGCGTCACGGCTCGAGTGACTCCTGGTAACAACTGAGGTGCTGGAGAGACAGTCACATCCTGTCTTATCATCTACAAAAAAAAAAAAATCTTTGCCACTCTCAGTCTTCTGAAAAGATATCTACATAAACACTTGATACCTCATAAGTCTGAATTCTTAACAAGCCTCGCATCACATGCAGTAGAAAATTAATCATTTTAATGTTTCTAATTTTATAAGTATATTCGTGTAGATACGAGAAGGGGAATATTTAGGTTTCTAACAACACATGGAAACCTCGCATCCTCTCTAGTTATCAGGGAGTAGGTCCCACTATCCTCAGCTGGTGTGTTCGTGTGGTTTGTACTAAATAACCATACCACCTTAGCCAAGCCAAAATATATATATATATATATATATATATATATATATATATAGGAAAGGAATCACCAGGTCTGTGACGAATATCTATGTTCTCATTGCCTTACGTTTCGGTAATTGAATGTACCATCATCAGAGCCTTTAAAGAAAGGATAATATGCATGTAATAACCATATCATTAGCTTGTGATCAAAGCATAAGGTCTAGAAATGTGACCTGAATAAAAGATATATGTATCATAAAAGCCCAAAGTAAGTCAATTGGACGATCAATACCAACGAACGAAGTGGCTTAATTACCAAACTGCCCTTCTCAGCAATCACGTATTTACCCTCACGGAAATGACCACTACTCAATGTCGGCAGCGAGGGTTCTCTCTGCTGGCCAATAGCAGCTCACCAAACACCGATCTGTTAACATACTTGGAGTCCTTCCTCTCCTACTGGAACGAGTCTAGTGTAAGTAACAATGTGTGGCATCGACAGAGTTACTATGGTTTTTAGATAAGTTTTATCAAGTTTCGACTAGGGAATATTACCTTTGTTGAATTCATATGTCACTTTTATGTATTTTCGATATGGTAGGTTTGTAAGTCATTACTGATTTTCTTTACTCTTTCCATATTATTCATTTTACGTTGGGATTCTATGATTATTTTTCAAGTTACATTTTATAGACTTTATCCTTTGAGCAAAAGCTCATAATGTAGATATTACGTGCATATATTCCCTGCTTTATAGGCTCTGATGATGGTATATATATATATATATATATATATATATATATATATGGACTCTCGTGGTGTAGTGGCTAGCGTTTCTGACCGTGACGCATTCACGGGCCGCCCAGGGTCGAGCGCATAGGTTCGAATCCTGGTTGCGGCAGTCG
>JAYMFT010223943.1:0-11305 GCA_038088735.1 Panulirus argus | reverse complement strand
AAAAAAAAATATATATATATATATATATATATATATATATATATATATATATATATATATATATATATATATTCTAAGGAGTATACATTACAAGACACAGGACACACAGGAGGGAGAGAGCAAATGATGTTTTACAGATGAAGACAAAGACATATAAACATTGGGGTTATCAGATCAACATGCAATGGCGCAGGCTTAAAGCAGATACGCCGATGAATTCACAGAGACAAATTGTGATACTTTAACACAGTCAGTGATAGCAGAGGTAAGCCTTTGTCCCAACTCCAGAAACGTCCTGACAAACACCAAGTTGCAGTTCATCAGGGGGCTGGCGACAGCCTAAGACGAACGGGTTCTCGCTCCAGCACACCCACACACACACACACACACACACATACACACAACAAACTCCAAATCATACAATCCCATACGCTCTTCATTGCTATTTCCAAACATACACAGACACACACACACACACACAAACACATACGCTCTTTGACCGTCCTGATTGGCCGTTTTACTCCCCTTTCGTGATGTGATTGCCTGGTTATTTTCGCAGCAAAGTGGTGACGAGGGGAAGTTAAGTTGAGACTAGGCAGCTCCTGGCGTGTCGGGCCCTGAAGTGCCCTACGCCAGGGGGAGATTTACTGCCCCCTACTGGAATGTTGGCCTCGCTCGCTAGCGCCTCCTCCTCTTTCTCTCCTCCTCCTCCTCCTCCTGTTGCTGCTGCTTCTGTTGCTACTGTTTCTCTCGTTTGGTGCTCCTGATGACGTTCCTTCCGTTGATGCCCGTGATATAAATGCTGCATGAATGGCACCAACGTCGTGCGCTGCATCCGAAGGTGAGTCTTGATCGGTTGTGCTGCTCTGGTACGCTCCTGTTGCTGTTGCCTTTGCTGTCGCTACGGTGACGGTGCAGCTGCTCTTGCTGTTCTCAAGTAGTGGCACTACCACCACTGCTGCTGCTTGCGACTTGAGTCCTGGCTCTCTCTGGACGCCGCCACACAAGCATCCCCACTGTGGTCCACGCATGTGTGGGGTGCGGTAGTGTCCCCTCCCCCTCCCATCTCGCGAAGCAGCTCTGTAACTTGTCTGATATAGTATATACGCGTATCTATATTTGTACATCTAAACGCCCTCAGGTCTGTCGAGTGCCACGCGATGGCTTTCGCACGACACAGGACGTGGGAATCGCGCATAAAGTGACCCGACCGACCGAGTGACTGACTGACTGACTGACTAAATAACCCGTGGCGAAACTGACAGTGACGAGGGCAAGAGATCCTCAATTTTCTACACTGTAAGCGAGCGGGTCCTTCCCACCTCTATCCTCTTCAACTACAGCTCTGGCAGCGGTGTGTACGCAAGGGGGCGCCCCTCTCTCTCTTCAGACACCAACAACGGCTCTGAAATGACCTCTCTATCCCCGTGGTTCCAAGGTCAACGGTGGCGTGCGCTACGTCACAGGTAATCTGGGAATAATTCATACACACGTTCGTTTATGCAAATGACAGCTATAAAGTAAGGAAAAATGTAAATCTGAAAAGGGGTTCAGGTATTCAAGAATCCCAGAGGTTAATTATATGCATGCCTGGCCATTCCCTTCACCCACGTCTTATCACCTGGCCTTCCCAGGCAGGTTCCATATTCTTCTCTTAAACTGAAATATTCTAAACCGAAAGTCTCGTGAACCGAACTTTTTTTTCTGAACATACTTCGTAAAGCGTAGTTTCCCGTACCGAACTTTCGCCAACCGAATCTCCAAGACCGAAGTTGGTGATTCCTGACGGGCTCGCTCGTTCCTCGCAGGTGAAGTTCCCAATTGCTGGCGACATCAGATGTGTAATATTCCTCTTTGGTCTCACTTTCAGGACACCACGTACGGGGGTCCTGCAACCCTGGTTGGTCACAGGCCAGGTCTCCGCACTGTGCCCCCCTACACCACTTGAGCACGACGGTTCGTCCCTTGAGCACGACAGCACGACCCTCGAGCACGGGGGGGTGGGTGTGGTGTGGGTGTTCGACCCCGGATCGCGCGACTGATCCGACTCTCGAGCACGATGGGACGACCCCTGGGCGTGACGGGACGACCTCGGGGCACGACGGCACGACCCTTTCTGAGCACGACGGTACACGGCCATTCAGCACAACGGTGCGACGTCGTGGCGCCAATGACATGGCTTGGTCTTCGACCTGATCCTTGGAGGGCCTCGTCAGAACCCAAGGGTCCCAGAGAGTCGTGCCCAAGGCCAACACCGTCTTGCTTCAAGGGCCTGAAAACGTCACCCTGTCGCGTAATAGAGCTGTATCTCTCTCCCCCCCCCCCCCCCTCCCCGCCGATCGAAGTGGGGGAAGGGGTCGCTGCAGCCTAAGTCCTCACTTCTGTAGTCAAGAGTTCAAGAGAAAACGGCGATGGGTTCTGTAATCATCTCGAGTGAGATGTGTTTGTCGGACCTATAGCACCGTAACCCGAATGACGATCAATAAAAACGCCACGTTCTCGGCGCCTCTAATTTATTAAAAGGCCCTTAAAACCATCCAGGGGTCAGACGCAGATACGAAATTATTATCATTAAGACCATAACAACGATCGTAAGTCACACTTATCGTGAACAGGATCAGCGTAAACCCAAGTTTAATGCGGGAGGAAGACATTACGTCTGCTCTGCTCCGATGTGTCTCGCGCTGAGAGTCGTTCAAATCCTTTTCTCTCTCTCTCATGAGACGAAAATGCCGGCAACATTCAAGCTACCTACAATGTCGGCACTTCTGAGCCACCTGACATAGAAAGTTGTCATATATCTTGATGGAATGGAGGGAGAATATATATATATATATATATATATATATATATATATATATATATATATATCTTGAACGTTCTTCTGTATCGTTAAAGGGTCATAGGATGAGCGATAACTGTCAGTTTAAGTCCTAAATGTCTACGATAAAATTCAGCGGCTGTTAAGATCCCGAGTGAGATGTGCAATGCTTGAGGACGACGGGACGAACCCATTGAGCAAGGACGTGTACGACCCTCAGGCAGGACGGGAGTCCATGCCATCGAGCACGAGGGTCGTCGCACCGTCGTGCACACCGGGGAGTTTACGGACGATCGCTTCACCTTACGATGGACGGGGAGACGCTTGCGATTAGGTCGAGAAGTCGACCTCTCTTCCCATCTGGATCTGGTCGTAACCCCATATTGGCATCATGTCCTTCACCAAACACCTACACGTCACGTGTCTATGTACGTATAACGGTGTAAACGAGTCGTGGCGGACGTTTTGTATTAAGTGATGCTTACCTGTCACACGTACACATGCCCTTAAGTACACACGCGCCACTGTGTGTACGTCAGGGTGTGTACATGCAGGTAAGTATACCTTTCTCACCAGGGGAAATATCAGTAATGTTTATAAACAATTCCTTTCTTACACTGTGTTAAGTAAACCTCAGCTTTACTGTACTGATTCAACTTTCGCCAACACCAGTCCAGATATTTCCCAACAAACACGCACACACACACACACACACGCACGTACCGCAAACCAATGGGTAAATATTTACATAATAATGAACTATTAGAAACCAAGGGAGTAAAAGAAAATAACGCCAGCACTTCAAGGGAATTCCATCCAAGAAGCGACACTTTTATCGAAAGTATAATCTTCTAACCTACAGATCTGCCATGACCTGTATCTACTCCTCCTTCCCTCCACGGATCAAGAGGCAACACATCTTCCTCCGCGGGTATACAAATCACCCCTATAAGGAACCTAAATACCTCCTCCCCTCCACTTCAACTACGGCTTTGACTCCCTCCTCAACCCTCAGTTACCTTCCCCTCCTCTCCTCCCCCCCCCCCCCACAAACACACACGTCTCCCTCCCCGTCTCGTCCCCAACCCTTTAACTACCTTCCTCACCACAGACAGCCTCCGCCTACATCCCCCCCCCCTCCTCCACAACCTTTCGCTTACCTCCTCCCCAACCTCCACACCCTCTGGCAGCAGTACTCACAACAGCCGGAGCCAGTGACCCGCCCGGCAACCCCTACTGGACACTTCAACCGGGGAGCCCGTCAAGGCAGCATCGTACTGTCTTAACAGTACACTTAACGGCCGACTTACAAGAGCAACACACTCTAGTCAGAATCAGAGCAAGGGAAAATAAACAGCGCCGTCAGGATTCCCGAGCGTGTTTATGTGGGGCGGGAAGCTGAGATATTTGAGCGTGATGAGGGCCAACTCGGGTCTGGGTGCCTTGCCTGGGAAACGCCCCCTCGCTGTTTTGACATGAAACGCGCATATCTTGTCACTCGCTGCCTCAAGTGACTACCTTTTCCCCCTCTACCCTCCTCTCTCCCTGCGAAGCGCGACTCCTTCCTGCTTCCCTAATCATTCCTCTCTATCTATATAGATCACGACATCTGGGTACTGTTACCGTCTTGCATTAGATAACCTCGTCATAGACCATCAGGGTCCTCTATTTCCTGTGTGCTCCTGGTAAACCGTACTGTCTAGCTGCTCTGTAATGGCCTCCACCCAAAGGCAGACGATGTAGAGAAGTACGAACAGGATGGCAAAACCGTCATTTTATGTCCACGGAGGTTAACGCCTCAGTAAAAAAAAAAAATCCACCAGTTGCCTCGCGAAGAAGACGGGCCTGAATGCACTGTGCGGATCTGCGAGGACTCAAGGGGGAGTGTAGTGTTTAAGGTGGAAGGACTTTGGTATGAGGTACAGAGTGACAGCCTCAAGGAAGATGTAACTATCTTCGCTATTTCCCAACTGTAATACTTAGTCTTCCCCAATCCAACCCATTCTTTGCCCTTCTTCCTAACCATTCAGACAGATAAAAAAATAAAGAGGTAGGATGGGATAATTAGGCTGGAGTATCCACTATCCACACACACACACGCACACACATATACACGAGAGGCCGTGTCACAACCTGAGGGACGGTTGGCGCGTGTTAAGCGATCTTTCACACACCCTACCCCAAGCCCTGTACAGTGCTTGTCTTAGGGACCTTCTGTACATATTTACATACATACAGAACAAACAAACACATCTACACCCATGTAAGTACACGAGATAAAACAGATACAGACACAACAAACACGCACACACATATAAATAAACTGATACAACACACACACACACACACACACACAAGCAAAAGGTACGTACAGAATCCTCCACTAAGAGACATTGAGAGGCTAACAGCTTTCCCACTCGCCAAGTCTCTCTCTCTCTCTCTCTCTCTCTCTCTCTCTCTCTCTCTCTCTCTCTCTCCAGTGACCTTCACCTGTGAGCAGACTGGGGCTCGAGGTCGGCCGCTGCAATACTTCCCAGCGCCGAGATACAAGGTTATAATGGGAGAGCTTCAGGACCTGGCCATGAGAGGCGGCGAGTGGCCCCCGATAGTCTGAGATGCAGCAGGAGTGGCGCTGTTGGAGACTGACTCCCGCTGCCTCCACACCCACCTGGGTGGAGGAGGAGCCTCCTGCCGTCCATCCACCCCTTCAGCAACCACCACCAATGGGTGGAGGAGCATCCGGTCTGTCTCCCTACACACCCATGTGGGTGGAGGAGCCTCACCCCACTCCCTGCTCTACATCCAAGGCAGGACCATAAATCTGCCAGGGCGTCATCAGCGTGGGCAGATGTCATCTCCCCCCACCAGGAGGGTCTGCCACAGAGGCAGCCTCCCTCGGAAGTGCCACGCCCAGCTTACGACAGCGGCTGGGTCGCCTGTCTTTTCTGTCTGTCTGTCTGTCTGTTTGAACATCCTTATCTATCTATATGATCATCTTAGCTCATGTTCTTGTCCGTTTCTTCTGTCTACGAGTCTCTTCCTAGATAACTTTAAGGGACTGTTTGATCAGATAGCTGTCTGATCATGTGTTCCTATCCGTCCATGTGTGATTGTGTCTTATCACGTCCGACTACCTCTGTCTACGTGCATGCCCGACCGTCTCTGAGCATGTCTTGTCTGACTGTGTTAACCCGTCCCTCTGTCTACACCCGTCGGGAACATCTGCGTCTGTTCCTTCCGGTCCGTCTGTGTTCGACTGTGCACCAGCCACGTCAGTGGTAACGCGTTCCCATAAACGCTTACTTTTTTTTTTTCTTTCTTTTGAGGAGGGACTCGAGTTAACTAAATGTCTTTCCTGCTAAGTGAAATTTGCGCTTCCCAAGTAATTGTGACGATTACCTCCTTCCTGAAGGTGGTGGTGGAGGGGGGAGGGGAGAGGAGGGAGCGCAGAGAGAGAGAAGGAGGGAGGGATAGGGGGCGGCGGCGGTGGCTCCCACGACCAATAACACGACGGGTGCCAAAAACTACGGAAGAGGCAGATTATTCATTCGTCGTCCCCAGGTGACGAGGCACAGGCCCCCCCCCCTCTCCCTCCCTACTTACGCACCACACTTACGGGGAGAAAAAAAACACACAAAATGAGAGATAACAGTAATTTACGTGGCGTCGCCGCGCGAAAAACGGGAAGATTAAATGATTTATCCTGACGCTGTGGGCCCCACACCGGCCCTTAAAACGAGCCGGGAAAAACGTGGGGCTTCGGAGGGTTTACGAGTGGCATCGAACCCTGGCCTCCCCGGGGTAAAGTATTGCCTGCCTTGGCCTTATAGCGCAGTGGGTGCTCCTCAGAGCCGCCTGCGGAACAGAGGTATGCGGGCCACTTGTCTAATCACGCGGCCCGGGCCACCACCGCCGCCGCCACCACCAGCCCTCCCCCCCTCCCCCTCACCCCCGTCACTTTATACTGTGACATCAGCAGGCTATAAAGCCACTCCCTGGAGGAGGAGGAGGAGGAGGAGGAGGACCTCCTCAATGCCTCCCACCACACCAGGAAAAATAAAAGAATATCTATAGCCATGGAAGAGAGAGAGAGAGAGAGAGAGAGAGAGAGAGAGAGAGAGAGAGAGAGAGAGAGAATAAACAGACAACAGGAGACCTGCCGCTTATGGCGAAATTAACAAGCTGAAGGAATCCACAATCTCATTTCATTTCTCAGTCATTAACAGTGTAACGACCGGAAATAATTACCTAGTCTGTCAGGAATTATTCTTTGGCCTTTGGCGTTTATGGCGCAAGTGGGCAAACCTAACCTAACCCCCCCCAACCCCCCCGATGGTTCATGACCTCATTCGTACCCTACATTTCATGCCACTTGGCTTTTCTGATCCGCCAGTCGCTAATCCAACCTTCTGCACCACCACCGGAGTCGTGAGATCTTCTCGATCGACGAGGCTACATATTTCGTGTGGGGCTCCACGAAAGGTCCTTTTTTATGGGACGTATAAACAGACGACACCAGCGGGCGTTAATTCTGCCTCCCCCTCCCCCCAAACACACTCATTCGTCCTGTATGTCATCAAAACTTCCAGTAAGCTGCAGAGACGGGGATCCGTCGCCACAGAAGCTAAGCTGACCATCTGTTCCCAGCTGCCTTTTCTTCTGTTGA
This sequence comes from Panulirus argus, assembly GCA_038088735.1. Lineage (NCBI taxonomy): Eukaryota > Metazoa > Arthropoda > Malacostraca > Decapoda > Palinuridae > Panulirus > Panulirus argus. Next base: position 3,818 of record JAYMFT010223943.1, on the reverse strand, counting down.
GACTTTAAACACTGCCTCCTACGACGGGTTCCATAATTTTCCAAGTAGTGGCGGACGGCATTCTGCCGCACATTTGTCATCGTATCCTCCTCAGACAGGCGTCACACTGGCATCTGACAGCTCTCGGTCCTCAGGCACATTCCTCTCTAATAATAATCTATTGTGGGGTTTCAACAGTGGAAAAAAAAAAAAGAGAGGAAATACTTTCTCACGATTAATCTTTCTCAACACCCGTGGTGACAGCTCATCTGGGTCTGCTGCCTCACTCGGATTAAACTTTTATGGACAATTATCGTTTAATTCCTCTGAATTTCTGTTATTATCAGTTTTCCTCCATCGGTGCCTAGAGAGAAAAAGATAGGCAATGTGGCTCTTGACATTTTTGGATTATCTTTCACTGCAAGCACATCTTGAAGACAATTGCAGTGGGGCCTGAAGCCCCTGTGGACAGGGACGAGGCCATAATAACAGATCTGCAGAGCTGCCGTGTGGAAACTACTATGAAGAGACAAAAAAGGAGACGACCTAAAAAAAGGCTTTAAGTGATTAATCTAAAAGGCTTTAGTTGTAGCTCTGATATACACAAAAGCCCTTATTTTGTAGTGTCGTTGAAGGTCGCATAACAAAGGTAAGTGGATGGCAGCAACAGAGCGCACGGTTGGGACAATAAATCGACGAAGGAGGGTGACAGGTGGGCCAGTGACGGTGGGGGTGAAGGACACACAGCAAGGGGGGTGGGCGAAGGCAAGCAGACAGCTTACAGTGGGCACAACACATCAGCGGAGGGAAAGGTGGCAGGAACGCGCCCTGCGTAAAGCGAGTGAGAAAGTCGATCTAGTTCGCGACTGGATGCCTTAGAGGCAAAGTCCAGTTGCCAAAGATGCGACACTAGAAGACATCGAAGGCGTTTACTTAAACAAATTCTCGGGGAACATTTTTTTTCTTTTTTTTTCGCCCGCCTTCCATTATCTCGACACGGGGAAAGATGCAAACTTAAGAGATATGACGAGGGTGATGCCTGACAACGATGTGTGTGTGTGTGTGTGTGTGTGTGTGTGTGTGTGTGTGTGTGTGTACGTCCGGAAATGGTTTACAGTAGAAGCTGTTTCACGAGAAACGACAGCCGATCAGGACGGCGTGGAATGAATACTCGTGACGAGAGTGGTGAGGATGACTACGATAAACATACCGATGAAGATGGTGGTGATTAACGATAATACCGAAGATGATGCGATCTGATGCGGCGTCCTCACTTATGTGTGTGTTCAAAGAGCGACCATCGTCACCCTACCTGGTGCATTTTCAGAATCTTTCATGTCCTGTGTTGCCACACTCACCTCCCCCTACTGTCCGAAGCTACCCCCGCCGGGTGCGCTGGGTCGTACTCTACATATATCCATGTATCTATATAATTACCCCCCTACTGCGCTTGACCACATCAATTGCAGCATTTGATGGGACGTATCTTAATTAGGATCTTCGGTAAGTGGGTGATGAAGATTGTTAATGCTACAGCTGATGTGGACAATTATGATTTCACTCATGGCTGTGTACAGCAGACTTACCGGAACATCTCTTACTGCTACGTAAGGTCTCCAACAATACCAGTTTCCCTACAGCTAATTCCGTGAACAATCTTGTCCATGCAATAAATATATAGTCTCACACAAGGAGATGACGGATGCAAGAAATCCAATATATATATTTTTTCCTCTTGTCTGCAAAATGACGTTAGTCATTCGAGGTACACACACACACACACACACACACATAAATTCTTTTACTTGATGCGAGAAGCGTAAGCGGCGAAGTTTGCTATACAGCTTGGGGTGTACAGCACAGACCTGTAGGGTCAAGATGTAGAGTTTATTATAAATTGGACCTACGTCTCCCTTGCGGTTGACTACCTAACCTCACATGTATTCCATACCCTCTCACCTCATGTGTATTCAACTCCTCCTTACCTCACATGCTCCCCACTCTCTTTGAACTCACAAACATCCCGTTCCCCTAAGGTCACAAATGCTCCACATTCCCAGACTAACATGCACTCCACTCATCCTCTCACTCTGACTTCACATGTATTCCATATACGTCCTCACGTATGTCCTCCACTCCCTAGGGATCCTTGAGGCCCATAACCCCAAAACCTGGCCCTCACCAACCTCCCCACCCTAACCCTGTGCTACAACAACCCCCCAACATCATACACCCTCACCCACAACGCCTCTCCCGCCCTCCAACTAACCCCCCCTCCTCTACCCTCTCCTCTATCACCATTATCCTTCGGGAGTTCACTGCACCACCCCCAATGCCCAGGACGTGCCTTAGGGGGGCCTGGCATAGCACACCGCCAGCCAGCGAAAAGCACTCGCCTGGACTTGAGCCTTCGACGCCTCGTCCGAGGCCTTACGTGTTGAGGAAGACTCCCACACACACGTGCACCTGGGTGTAAGTACAGGTGTGCCGCGTGAATTTGAACACAGATGTATTGGCATGGATTGAAACGATGGTGTGCAGTCCTAGGAACTGCCTTCAAACCACTCTTCACAGAAAAACAAAGAATTGACTCTATATCATGCCTACACTTATGGTACGTCATCTCCCTTGCCTTCGTGTATGAAATGCACACGCCCTCCCTGTCGTCCGCTGACCCCTTCTCCCTGATCGCTGAGGGGGCCGGGCCAGAGCTGCCTGGCGAGGAGACGTGGTAGGGAGCAATTAAAGAAGGAAAAAAGAACTAGTGGTTAGGGACCCATTCCGACATTAACCTCCCAAGTGGCAGCCCACAGCCCCATTTGCCGAATTGTCAGACGTCGTATACCGAAGGCAGGGGAAGGAAGGGTGGTCGGGGATGACAGAAGGGGAAGGGGTAGAAGATAGGAGGGGAAGTGGAAAGACAGGAGGAAACGTGTTAGACGAGAGGGGTGGGAGAATTAGAAGAGCTGGGGGTTATGGGAGGGGGGGGGATGGAGGAGGACAGGGGAAGGGGATGGAACGGGTGGGGGACAAGAAACAGAGCCTTCTTTGGAGTCTCCTGTTGAGCCTACAGTCTTGAGGAGTCATGTTCAGCCTACTGTTAAGTACCGCGTCCAGCATACTGTTAAGTGTCCTGTTCTGCACACAGTTAGAATGCCGCGCCAGCTATGCCTACCCGCGCCTGCAACGACCCCTAATCAAGTTTTACGGTCATTAGAGAGTCGGTTCCCGGGACACACGTAAAGGCCGGGAGCTGAGTGTGTGTGTGTGTGTGTGTGTGTGAGACGTGTGCGTGTGTGTGTATGTGAGACGTGTGCGTGTGTGTGTGTGTATGTGTGTGTGCGTACCCAGTCGCCTTCACGACTTGAGGTTTCCCTGGCCGAGAAAAACCCGGCTTAAATATACATTAGCATCAACATGAAAGGAGCCTCTTGCGCTGAGTCTCTCAGACCCGTAATTATATGTCAAACTCGACGATTAATAATAACACGAATATTCTTTTTTCTTCGTTACCAAAGTTTTACGTGTATTTTTAATTATCTTTCAATGTATTTTTCCATAAAAACTTGAACAATTACTATCCCGAGACGTATAATTTGGGTATAAGACTGTACTGTAATTTTGGTAAAGATAAATTACTTACACAAATATAAAACTATTCCTGATGATCTCACGGAAAGGTTCATGAGCCCAATACGTGTGAAGAACAGACGAATTCTGGATGATCAGAACATATAAAATGTTATGCAACTTACCTAAATTATAATAATGATGATGATGATGATGATAATAATAATAATAATAATAATAATAATAATAATAATAATAATAATAATAAT
>JAYMFT010223932.1:0-11305 GCA_038088735.1 Panulirus argus | reverse complement strand
ATAGATAGATAGATAGAGAGAGAGATAGATAGATAGATAGATAGATAGATGTAAACACACATGAGAGGGGGGGGGGTGTTGTTGCCAACTCAGCTTACTTGTGGTTACACCGCGAGTGAAAAGTCACCTTCGGCAAGGTTCTGTTTATCATTAGTGTACGGAAAGTAGTACAGGCGTGTCGGGAACTTTCGCTTCACAGGAGTCCGGGATTTTCCCTGCTCCTGATCAGAGTTGAGCCTCGATGCTACAGGAACCTCATCCCCGTGAAAGGGATCTTAAGGTTGTACGAAGTATATACTTTGCAAGGTACTTTTGTGTATGTGTGTGTGTGTGTGTGTGTGTGTGTGTGTGTGTGTGTAATTACCTGTTTATGCTTTAGGGGCGGAAGAGTATTATTTTCGTGGGCTCCTGTCTTTTTTTTTTCTCTCTCTCTCTCTCTCTCTTCCATCAAGAAGGCTTTTTAGTTCTCTGTAAGCTGTCGGCATTTCTATTTTCTTCTGGTCATGTCCTTTGTGGTGTTGCACCCCGTGAAGAATTGTTCACTACTATCAGCGTCACCCCGATTGTCTTTGGAACTTAGAAAGGCTGTTATCAAATCACTCCTCCATGGTCGACAGGTGTGTGGCCTTCAGTCTATCACTTTAGTTCACTCCTATTTAGATCGGGTACTAACTTTAATGGCTCTTCCCCCTGGACGTTCTGAACCATATCTCTGTGCTCCTGTAGGTGCGGCATGGCCAGACGTATGAGGCGTAATCGAGCCTCGAGTCTGTTACACGTCGTGAATAGCATACCTCATATATCCAAAACCGGTATACTGGAGTGACGTATTAATAGATGGGAGCAGACGGTTCGCATATGTATGTCACAGTTCTCCATGATGTGTAACGCACAGCGTCGGCCCCCGAGATATCTTTCACGCATCAGTTCGCGTGAGTCACGGGGGGAAAATCTCCTTCAGCTAGCTATTGGGTAATGACACCGTATGAAACTGCGGGAGGAATCAACTCCACGGATTTGGCTGACGGGAGCGCTTGCTCCTCCGCCGGGCTTGGAAAAAACTTGCTGTGTGTGTGCTGACATCGTTGTATAAAGCCGGGCGGGCAAGTTTCTGAGCCAGTTATTTTTTTTTTTTTTTCTTAAGACCCGGCGCTGCCCGCATAGCTTCTGTAAGATCTTTGAATTACTTCGACTCCCTCCCCTCCTCTTCACTTGGTCACCACCACCATCACCAAGGCTGCCATTATTACCGCGATAGCGGCGAAGCCTTCATCACCATCACTCACCACCACAACTGGCATTGCCATCACAGCGCCATCACGGGGATCACCACCATCACCACCATCTACCCTCGTTCTCACTAGTATTCTAATCACCGTCACCACCAATGCGATCTTCATCACCAACACCACCACAATCCCCATCAGTCACCGCCACCACCTCCAATGGCATCACCAGCGTCACCGTTGTACACGACCGCCGCTGGCTTCCTAACCACTGCCACTAGCACGGTCACCACCATCACCACGACCTGCAGGAGGGAGGAGAGGGGGCGTGAGGGAGGCAGGAGCTAAGGAGGGGGGTTTGTCACCACCATGGTCAGCAGGAGGGAGGGGAGGGAGTGCGAGGGAGGCAGGGGTAAGGGTTGTCAAGTCACGTGCCCCTGTGGCCGTGGGCGTCGCTTGGCCTCCGCCACCAGTGCGGCAGCTGACTCATGCCCCACAACACACCCCGCTGATAATGACGCCTCCTCCAGCTTTATCAGTGCTCTATCAACGGCATTGTGGTCCCTGCCTCGTCTTGACCTGTCCCACTATGGACACCTGCTGCTTAGTACAGCCGCAGGAGGCCATGTGTAAGCGTCCCTGTCTCCGCATAAAGCCCCCCCCACCCACCCGGAGCCGGTGTTTTGCCTCGGCCCTCGCGTTCACTTCCACCCCTGCGTCCGTCCGCCCATCCGTCCTTGCTGCCGCAGCAGCTGTGAACCTGACAGCGGAAGCAGCAGCAGAAGAGGCAGTAACAGCTCCTCCTCCTCGCAGTATTTCATCCACCATCTGATGGTGATGATGACAACGAACGATATTGTGGATTAACATATACGTGGTTTCGGTGTCCAGTGGACTTCATTAATCCACAATTTTTTTTTTTTTCTTCCCCGCCTCTGTCCTGTCTGTCATCACGTTATCCGGTCCCCCCCCCCCTTCTCTCTCTTTATCAGGGCCGTGAGAGCTGGTCGGTCTTTTCCTGTCTTGGTCCCGCGGTGTGTCGGTGTTGTCTTGGCGGCTCAACCGCTGTTTATGTAACGGTTCTTGCTGTGGGGTACAGCACCTGTGGTCCTGGCCCTGTATACAGACTCGTGTTCTGTTACAGCTGTAGCCCCGACCCTTGCGCGGTTGTAACCCATGGTTTGTTACAGTTGTGGCCCCGACCCTGGTACTGTTGTGACGTATGTTCTGCTACACCTGTGGCTCGGGCGCATTGGTGCTGGTGTTGCCCTCGGGGTCTGGTCGTATCGTGGCTCGGGGTACCTTGGCGGTGTTTCTGGTACCATGGTGGCCCCGGCTGTTGGTTGTTTCTGGGATCCCCCCCCCCCCCCCTTACCCCCTCAGGCTGTGGTCATGTCCTGCCTGTGGTTTTGGTACTGACTTTTTGGTCCACAGGCTTGACGTCGTGCCTCGGGTGTGTTTGTGCTCAGTCTCAGGTCATTGTGGTTTTTACTCTAGTTCCAGCTATGGTCATACACATCTCCAGCTATGGCCATACTCTGACCCGAGCCATATGGTGCCTCCCCAGTTGTAACTAAAGCCGCTTTTTTTTTTTCTCTCTTTTTTTCCCGGCTCTGGTCATACCCTGGGTTTTGACCACGGCCTTAGCTTGTTCTTTCTCGGGTTACACCTCCGTCAACCCTGGTCGTGGTCTTGACTGTAACCGAGTGTAGTCGTAAAAAAGTATTCCCCCGCTGTAATCTTACTGTATCTCCGATATCATTTCATACCCTGACCTGGGTCGTGATGTTATCCTAATATTTTTTTTTGTTTCCCATCTTTATTTCTCATTTGTACACAAGACAAAGCATTTCAGTGATAGAATGTGGGAAAGTTACATGGTTAGGCATAGGAGGAGGCAGGTATAGAGCGTACATGTACGTGTATACAGTACATCAGCGTGGGAGGGTGACAGGCTTGCCCGGAGACCCAAAGGGTCTTTGTCCCGTCAGGAGAGGAATGGTATTAAATGGCGTGTGTGAAAAAATAAAAGCGAGTCAACATAACACACACATACAGTGAGCATCACACACATTGTATGGTATATAATGTGGCAATTATGGTACACACACTAAACAAATTACATACACCCCGAGTATCAGCGTGTGTTGGGAATAGAGAACACAGTGGGTAGATAGTGTGCATATGTTAACGTATAGTAATACAAAAGGTCTTAAGATACAATACATACAGGAACTGCAGTCACAGAATTTGCTTGCACTGGGCATCGATTTCGTCAGATGTCTACATACATACATAGCTCAGGACGTGTCAGTACTTTGGTACTTGCCCCGATTGTGGTACTTTTGGGCGGTACCGCAAAAAAAAGGATTACAGAGGTCACAATGGGTCTCTGTCAGACGTGTCAGTGTGGGCAGACAGTTATGGCATTGAAAGCGAGTTGGTTCGTAGCAGAACGTTTTAGTTTTTTATGTAGCTAATTTTATCTCCAAGGTGCAAAAAAAGTTTTTTTTTTTTTCGACAATGTGTCGTTTCGCACAGGGTTTGTTTAGGCTTTTTTTTTTTTTTTCCGAGACGAAAAATTTTCAAGTGTGTGTGTCTATATCTCCGAGCACAAACTTTTTAGTTCACTTAATTAACATCTCCAGATAGGCCAAAGCGCCAGTTACTTGCTTCTTCCATACACGATTTGTTTTGAAACATTTCATAATGAATCTTACTATTTCTTGTTTGCATTCTTTTATTTTCTTCAAACAGACCTGTTTGTTCCTTCCTATTCACAGCTATCAACTGTTTGTTCCTTCTTATTTACAGCTTTGATACCGTTAATTGATATCCTAGTCCTGTTTTCGGCTTTACGACCGTTAACTGATATCCTAGTGTGTATCGTCGAGTTACACGTTTGGGTAAAGCATCATATTTACCCTGCTCTCGGAAGCTTATTTGAGAGGAAATTCATAACAGTTTGATATGGATCCCTTTACCCACAATGTCCTCACATCTCTTTCTGACTTCTGAGAAAGCACGTTACATTCTGGTCTCGGGGAATTTTAGCCTAGTTGTGAGGATGAGGCAGTAATGATTAATCTGCCCGTGGTTGTAGATTTCTGCAAGCACAAGATTGATGAGTGTGGTGTGCAGTTCTTTATTACAACTAGGCTATACCACAATAGCAGCATCGAACCCTCCTATCGTGAGAGTTGAGAGTATAGAGTGTAGGTGCTCAGGATTTATTACTCCTAGTGTTCTAATGCACAGGTTTGGGCAAGATCTTGAAGGTGAGTAGTGTGAGTCATTATTTTCTTAAGTGGTTTAAATAGGATACGGTGATGTCGGGGAGATGACAAGCTGTGGGATCCACCGAGGTTCAGTTGCATATCTTTTCCAGTGTGGTTGTATCGTGACCCCGCTTCAGTTTGCACTTGAACACTTTTCTTGACCAGGACTCTAATTTCAGTCGACTCTGTTTCCTTGGTGTCCTTAATAAACCCAGTTTATTGCAACACCGACCTTGGTGTTATTTTTGCACCAGTGTTACGGTCACCCTATCCCGAGCGCTGGTGTTATCCTAGCCACAGCAGTGGTGTTATACCCTCGCCCCGGCCTTTGCCGCACGGGTCTCAGCGTGGCTCGGACTGCAGGCTTACCCGACTTGGCCCTGGTCTTATCCTGCCTCGTGTGTCATCCTACCCTGGCACCGGATCAGGTCTTCACTGGACCGAACCCCAGCGTACTTTATTTGAGGAACGACTCTCGTCTTTATCTTGTCACGTCCTCATGTTTCAAGAGTTACTTACACCTTCGACCTCACGAATTACACCGGTGTTGTCCACCATTTTATTCCGTATGGTCTGAAATAAATTCCGTTTTACTGAGGCACATTTACTACTGTTGTTCTTGGAAGGGTGGCAGTGTTCTTCGTAACAGACTTGGTAGAATATGCCATACACCCGTGTGTCGGGTTTACAGCGACTTTAGCTTTTTTATGTACTTTCCCACCACCCGGCGTTGATGTGGTGAGCTCACGGCAACTATCCGTGTCGTAAACTTGCGCGGCATAACTTGCGTCTGTGTGTGTAGTGAGGGAACGGTGGTGGGTTGGGTTGTGGGTGTGTTCGTTCCCCCCTCGCCGCCGTGCTCTGCTGCTTGCCATTTAACTGCCTGCCTCAACCCGTACCCAGGCCCCGCACTCCGACTCCACTCACCCCCTCGCCTCACGGAGGGACGGACGGACTTTGTCTTTCTCCATAACTCTTCTGTCGGAGAAATTTTGCTATATTATTTTTCGTTTCTTACAATTCAGCTTCGTTGCGTGCTCGTGTTGTGCCTCTGTTCTCCATCTACCTTCCGTCCTGTGTGTCCTTCCTTGCCTGAGTAAATTCCCCGCGTATGTTCTACATGGCCCTGACCTTTCCACAGCGGCCATCGTATTCCATAAGTATCCTCTCTTACATTTTCTTTTTTTTTCCGGTATATTTTACCGCCTGTGCTTACAGATCAAGTTTGTCGTTCTGGATGTACCGCCGTGTCGTGTTCGAAGTATATATCATTCGGCGTTTCTCTTCGTGAAGCCTTTTGCTTTCTGGCGTTTTGGCTCTCAGTATCTTTCCGTAGATGTGCTTGCTTCAGATGAATGACCCGTGTTCACGATCATGCTCAGAGGAATTGTCATTCTCTTTTCGAGCTAGCTCCAGATGTGACTGACGTGAACGATGATTTATGTCAGTCAGACATACCTCACGATTCTTCCTACTTTTATTTTCCTCATAACCTATTTATATTGCCTTGCACACACCATTGCATCCATATCTGCCCCGTCACAATCGCAACATCGCCTTGGCTGTGTCCATACGTATCATTTCACGGAGAGCTAACGTGCCATCATCACCACACGACACATGCACTTCCACCGTAACTTTACCAGTGCCACATAACACACATATAACCATGCCTTTGAGCCTGCACCATACTCCCACACCACCACCGCCACCGTGCTTACATTTTAACCACATGCTGCTACCAAATCTCCTTACAGTGATTAGGCAAAGCAGATATCACGGCGTTGTGTTTACTTTGTTGACTGAGATGTTTTCGGTGACTGCCCCGCGGGCATGCACGTGGTGGTGGTGGTTTGGGGTTGGTGTCTTAGTGAATATGTCATGGGGTAGGCCTGTTAGCAGTGTTAGAGTGGCGGAGGAAGTTCGATTGTAACGGTGTAGTAGTGGTGTAGTATACGATAGAGAGTGGGCGATATAGCCTTTAGGGAAAAGTGTGGTGTTCTGATGGCATAGTGGCTGTGGTATTGTAGCGGTTAGGGAAATGTGGTAGTGGTGTCGTAGTGAAAATTTGGTGCGTCGGTATGCAAGTGGTTGTAGTATACGGATGGTGATGGAACTATAGAGTGGGTCCTGGGTCAGTTTTGTTGGTATCTTGGTAGAAGCCAAAGGTATGGATTTGTCACCATAACCACAGGCGTGTTTGCAGAACAGGTGCGAGGTTGTTAGCACAACCACTCACACACTACCACTGTGAAGTGTGGATCAGGTGTGGTGGTGGCCAGCCACGGGTGATGAAATCGCCAGTAGGTCAGGACGTCAGGTTCTCACCATCATCACCAACACTTTGTGGTAGCATTGTTGGACGGGTGTAGTGATCGGTAATGTTGGTGGCGAGGTCTGAAGGTTTTCAGTACCACCACACTAGCCTGAGCGACCTTGTAGTGGTAGCGTTGGTGGCCAGAGTGTCGAGTCTTCTGCAACACTTGTTTTAACAGTGGTGGCCAGAGGTGTATGTGTGATGATGGTAGTGTTGGCGGCAGGGATGTGAGTGAGGTCTTCGCTGCTACCACCGCTACCACAGTGGTAGCCTTAGCGACCGAGCGTCAGCTGGCTCTAGCTTGGCGCCGGCCTCCTATGCCTTACGTAAACCCCCCTTCCCCCCTCCCTCACCCCTACGGTACGTGAACCTTCAATCGATTTATCTCAGTTTTTTTATTTTCTTGTTTTCCAATCCATATGATTCAACGGACGATAGTTTAATATTCAGTACAGTGATCGTGCATGACTTATTCCTCTCCTGGAATTTCCGTATTTAAAAGGTAAACGTATAATACACAACGCTAGCAAAATGTGGTGTCGTTACGCAACACATTCGTACCCAGAAGCTCGGGTTGATGGGGAGGTCGCCGGAGGCAGGGTAGTGCTATACCACCTAGACTGAAGAGCTGATGGTTTATATGTAAGTGTTGTTCTGCACCCCCCGACCCAGCTATGGCCTTATTATATACCTATGGATTGCGTTACACAACGCTTTCGTACCCAGGAGCTCGTCGGCCCCCGATGGAGAGAGAGAAAAGAAAGAGAAAGGCTTGCCAGCGGAAGGTTAGTCCTATACCACGTAGACTTTGAAAACCTTGGGGTCCTAAGTTAACGTTCATGATTTTCTTATGGGAACGTCCCATTCGACCCATTCTAGCATGTGGGTACCTGAGGGGGTAGTGTGTGTGTGTGTGTGTGTGTGTGTGTGTGTGTGTGTGTGTGTACTCCCCCCCCCCCTCCATGGCAAGGCACAACGGTTTTAAATATGTAAACTTTGCTGCCTGGGGATTAAACTCTCGCACCACAACTATTGTCACGTCGGTTACTTCGGAGATAACTAACTCTCTCCCCGGTACATTCCAAGACACGCGTATGCATTCTCATCCACAGTGGTCTTTTGCCCCCAGAAAGTAGCCTAACTTTGCCTAATGTAAACAGGTCACTCACCATGTAACGCGTTACGTAACTGAGTCATTGTGGCTCGGTTGGCGGAGCTTTTGCGCTCCGTATCCTCTTTTGCGCCGCCGCCCACAGGATGGGTTGGAGTGAACGATAAATTGGGTGCTTTTTGACGGGAAGATGAAGAGTGAAGTGCTATCTGTTGTGCTGGGATGACGCGGGGCTCCTCCCACCTCTTCCCCAGTCATCTTGCTGGTGCTAAGAGCTGAACTTTTTTTTTTTTCCATTTTTTACCTACCATAATGCTCTTACGGTGCCAGCCTTGACCTGACATGCTTCCCTTCCCTGTTTCCTCTGTTATCTGCGTGCCTCCCTCCCTCTCCGCAGGTGTCAGGCAGATAGCCTAGCCTCTTTGCCTTTGTCTGCCTGTCCGTCTCTCTCTTTGCGTGCGTGCGTGCGTGCATGGTGTGCTGTCAGTCAGTCCCTCCATCCTTATATTTCTACTTCAGAGTCACTACTTAAGTTGACATTCCTTTACTGTCTCCCTGGCTCCCTGTCGAACATTGCTTCGTGTTCTTGAGTCATAATGATTACCCAACTTAACTGTTACGTTATTAAAGTGTACTCACTCACTTGAGAGTACTTACAACGAAGGTTTTAGCAAAACGCAGGGCTAGTGCTAGCGCGTATCGTTCACCGCAAAAATGTATACATTTACGAAGAACGAGTCGTATGTTGTCAAGCGTATGAGATGGAGGAGAGATTGTATGTTTGTGGACTGAAGCCATCGGGAGAGAGAGAGAGAGAGAGAGAGAGATCCGGTCGTCTCATCAGAAATCATTACAACGGTAAAGAGCTCTAGAAGTCCGTCTTAGTCAGCAGCCGCCATTTTAGAAGTGAGGTTGACAGAGTGGAGCAGGAATGTGCAGCGGTAACCTGCCCAGCTCTGTCATAAAGATGTACTGTTGGCTGACACGGTGTGGTCACCCTTGGCAACCGGCCCCCATCATCATCCACTTGGCTGATACGCCCCATGTACTGTTACAGAGCGAAGCAGAGAGAGAGAGAGAGAGAGAGAGAGCACAGAGTAAGCAAGTAACAGCTTCTGGTATGTGCTAAGTCCTGCTGAGGGGTGAATTAATTTTCTTATTTCCTTAATGACAATTATCAAGTGTCCTTATGAATGAGTTTTATTGTTATTGCGGGTAAATATTATTATTATTATTATTATTATTATTATTATTATTGTGTGCAGACAGCTTAGTCCTGTTGTGAAAGTATTACACGCCTTTACCAGTATAAAAACTTTGATCGCGAACTTTTAAGACTTGTTTACCTGGATTCCTGTGTGCTGGGAGTTGTTTATCTGTTTCGTTATCAGATGTCGTGATTATTTTAGAGTTCCCGTTTTGGTCGCCACCTGGCCGTCTGACTTCAGTATAAGAGAACAATTACGAGCTCATTCAGTCATTCCTCGTATTTGCTTACTTCATATCCGTAATAACCGGTTGTGCCTCTGTCGGCTCTCATTCGTGCGTGGTTTGAATTGAGGTAAAGCAGACGGGAAGAGTTGTTGACTTCAAATGACTCCCTAATTAAACTCAGCAAAGGGATAAAAGAAAATCATGGAAAGAACCCTGTCGAAAAAGCTGGAGGATTACGGTTACTGTCTGGATTCTAACACTCAAAGGAAAGGAGGGAAAGAAGAGAGCTGTTTGTCAGATATACATATGCAAGAAACGGATATTCTGAGGTAAAATACCAGTATGTCAGGGACCTTTATCATTGGCGCACAAAGAACAGAAAGACGGCACTGACTAGGATGCTCGTAAGATAAGAGGTAGACCAAAGTATGGAATTAATGTCGCCACAAGTTAACATTTATTTCACTGAACACCGAGGGATCCCACGCTTGTTTCATACTATCAGTATGCCCTTACGATTTGCCCTGAGTAATACCAGAAAGCCTGAAACTGGTTTACATAATCCTTGCTCCAGATAGGAAGAAGTGAAACACAATCTGTCGACCAGTAGCAATAACCTCATCCGTTTAGCGAATCGTAAGTTTAAGTCAGGGAAGAATTGCGTCGTAGGTTGAAGATTATAAACTGTCTACTCTACCCACCCAGGCCAGCAGGCTTCGGTCAAAGACCACGCCTTTGCTGGGTGCCCGATGAAATTGGTTTGGAAATGGAGAAGCAGCGGGCGGCTGACAACGTTATAAACACACACACACACACACACACACACACACACACACACTTTTCCAAAAACCTGTAAGCCAGACTGTAGGCTGGCTTCTCTCTTAGAAACCCCCCATAGTCACACCTAGGCTATATCTCGTTCGTAAGTCGAACGGGTGTCACGCACAGACCAGAGCTTCCTTTCGTACGCATGCAAATCGTGCCTTCCCGTGGGTATCAGAAAATGACAAGCTGTTCAGGGAAACGATTGTTAGCTTCTTATATTCGTGGGAGAAGTAAAGAAAAAAATGAAATGAAAAACTTTTTTGAGTAATGAACGCCATTAAACATCAGTGTATCCCGGAAGAGAAATGTGTGAACCTACAGTAGTGATGGCGTCAGATGACCTAACCTTGAGCTAGCGTAGCGGAACAGTTCTGACTCATTACCTTCAAAGTATTAGAATCATTTTGGACCGCAGTGTGAAGAACTTCACTAACATAGTGGAGGAAAATGTGTTGCAGTGTGGCTAGCTAGCTGTGAGGTGCGCACGCTGCTGCCTGAGTGACCAGAGGAGCCACAATCCGGTTTGGTCTCACACGGAACATGGGAGAGTTAGACAAGCAAGCCTTCATAACCAGCATTTCAGGTGGTCTCTTCCTTGAGTGTAGTTCGTATCTTTTGAGATACTCTTCTTTCAAAGTGTTTTTCATGTTCAGTTATTTTCCTTTGCCTTTTGACGACTGTTATGATTCAGTTTATTCAAGATTTCAGAGCATTTTAAGACTCATCATTCACTTTATCCAAGATTTTAATGCATTTTTTTTTTATTATCACTTGTAATTCTTGCTTATCCTCACATCTGTGATGTGTAGGCACGCAATGCACGTCTAACTTTGTGACTTTGGTTCGTTGCTAGTTTTACAACATTGTATCATACCTTTGTCTGTAGTTGCCATTTGTCTTGGACATTAATACCTCTTATAAGTTGGTCTGCAGTTTGAAGAATAAAGCAGTCAAATTAACCTCGTATGCCTGCCTGCCTCATCTCTTTTCACAAGGTTGAACTTCAGACTTGTGGATTATTGAAATCTGGCTAGGGGAAGGTTCAAGCTAGGCTCACCTTCTGTGGGTAAATGTGACTGGCTTATATTTCTAGGGGGGTGGGTTAAGGTTCAAG
>JAYMFT010223921.1:0-11305 GCA_038088735.1 Panulirus argus | reverse complement strand
CACACACACACACACACACACACACACACCACACACACACACACACACACACACACACACACACACACACACACACAGCTCGTATGCGGACAGCATACAGAAAGTAGAGATGATGTCCCTCGAGTATACATACAAGTCCCTCCCTGTAAAATATTTACAACTGGGGATTTACACACCCACCTTTATATAGAGGTAGCTCCCCAGACCAGTGTTCCCGGACTGATAACTCGAAGACCACCTCACTGCCGGGGCGCTGTGGGAAGGCGGGTGTTCGGTGGTTCGTCGTTGCTCAGTACTAGACAGGACCGTAGGTTTCCCCTCCCCTTCACGTCTTATAGCCAGCCCCTCCCATAGTGTGGTGTGTCAGTTATACAGCTCCTCGGCTGACAGTCGTCCACCCCTCCCTCCGCACTGACACGGCTTCCACACGCACATCTGTCCACCGAATCCATCGATTCATCATCATTGTGCAGTCCCTCCGCCAGCGCACTGATGATATTGGTTTGGCACTTCTGGGGTGGTTCTCTCGCTCGAGTTGTATCGCTGAGAGTCGTCGTCGTCTTCATCGCGGTTCTGGCCCTTAAATGTAAGTGGCCGTTTTAGGTAACGGATGAAACGCCTCAGGAACCGGACATCTGCTCCCATTATGTGCCTGAAGTCAAGAGTAATGAGATTTATATTGATGATAGTGTTGTGTGTGTGTGTGTGTGTGTGTGTGTGTTGGGAGTTAGTGGTGGCGTTCGAGAGTTTACTTTTTGGATATCACGGTTGCATGAGATTTGATTTTGATATTTGCCGCTAGAGCGGCGAATTCGTTTGAGTCACATTACAGTCTGCACGGTAAGAAAAATATTAGGATGTATTGGAGAGCATTGAATGAAGTATCAAATTTACGCTGTCGTAAACTGTTTATAAGGCGTTGAACCACAGAGACTTGATTATGTATCACGATACATAACAAGTGAACTATTGAGAACAGAGAAATGTAGAACACTTTTTATGTAACAGAGGTTGGGGCATTGTTATGGATGAAATGCTCTCACTTTGTTCGTAATATTCGTTAGGATTCGCCTCCGAACTGATTTATTTTACAACAGTCAAGTACTTGGTGTTGCAGGCCGTGAGATTAGTTATGATGGTGAAGTTTACATTTGGTCTTTTTAAAATCAACAGGAGGGGCAGACTGCCATGAGTATCCATAGCCCAGCCTAAGTCGGGCAACAACAGCATTAAAATGTCCGTTGATTATGTTAGTAGAAGCAAATATTTATGGTTCTTCTTGATATTATAATGATAGATGTATCTCTGTTGATTTCACTCTCCAAAAAGACTTTGTTCATGCTCTTTTTGAATTATGATTTTAAGGCTCCAGCCCTCAAGACATAATTTGTCGCCTTTATCATGTATTCGGATCCCAATATGTGGAGAAATGCAGAATTTTACTATCAACTGCGAGAGGTTGTTGTGTAAGTGTGGTGGCGATCTGTAGCGTGGATTGGTTGGCGCTGCTATACATCATGTTGTTCTCAGCTGGGCGAAAGTTAGTTAGGCCACACCACCACCTCCTGCCGTAGGTGTAGGTGGATCAGGCCAGGTGCTGTGGGTGTAAGTGGGGCACAGGCCAAGTAGTATGGGCGTGGGTGGGATCAGGTCAGGGCATAGTAAGGTCAGGGCAGGAGTGAAGGCGAGTCGGACCAGGTGTGTTGATCGTAGCTGGATCAGGCCTTGTGCCAGGTGTGTTCTGGGCGTTGTTCCCACCAGGCCTCTCTGGAAGGCCTTCACCCTATTGTGTCAATTTAAATTATTTATTTTTTTATGGTTTGTCTTATCTATTTATTGACGTCCGTATCCCCGAGAATAGGAGAGAATGTACAGTGCCAAACAGTTTGGTGTCTAGACCGGGCCGCTCAAGAGGAAAGTTGGGTCACAGATCGAGCTGTGAGGTTACGGAAGAGCCTATATTATACCAGCATAAGGGTTTGGGGTTTGCTTTTTTAGTTAGGTTGAAGGGCATGAGTTTTGGTGATGGGTGTGGGTAGGGTTTAGGTGGGTGATATAGGGTGTGGGTATTTTGGGTTGGTGGGTGGGTACTAGGTGCCTCCCACGTACCATCTGTGACCTCAGGGGGCTGTTGTCCTCCACCGTGCAGCTCCTTCAGTTACCAGCCTTCCCCTGGGGGAAAGACCCGGTCGGTGTCCCAGGGTGTCAGATGATGGTGCAGTCCTCGTGCTGGCAGTTCCAGTTCGAGTGAACGGGTCCAGCTAGCTGGTGGTGCAGCAGCAGCACCCATCATGCGGGAGTTTACGTGTGTTGTTTTTCCTTCTCGAGGAAGTTTCTAGAGGAGTCGTCTCCCCGCGTTTCTGACGCACACTGTCGTAAGGCCAAGTAGATTCGTGGCTCTGGGCGTTTTATGCCGTTTTCTCGCACGTATCATATGAAGTATCTGCGATTTTTAGCACGTGCGATATTTACATTTTCTGTCTTCCTTCACCGGATTGATTATTATGATGTCCAACTCGGGGCGTCGACTCTCTACAATATTTTCGCGTGTAGATTGTGATTTATCTCTCACATCTGCCCACTGATGAATACATTTGAGAGCTTTTAGATTGTGTTAGTGAGTCGGGCGCTTTGCCTGAATCGGCGAGGGTAGTAAAACATCTTCAGGCATTTTCTAACATTAATTTCTCGTGACCTAAATGGGGGGGAATATTTGCACGCAGCAGTATTGGTGTCGAGACAGAACTCGTGCTCTTAAGTTTAACTTTCCTGGCATATTAACAGGTTTTAATGCTTGTGCACTGCGTCTGACATGTTTGTTATATTGACTGTGACAGTTTCTTTTGTCTTCCGACATCATCACACCAAGAGGTTCCACGTGTCTCTACCGTATAATGATTAGTCTGATTGAGTCATATATTCGGTGTGTACGTAGATTTCTTTATTCACGGTGAACATCATATTTTCGATAGAGTCCGGGTACAACAGGACTTGGGGTACAAGACTTAAGTATGCTGGAAGGATTTGGGTTCGACAGGTACTGACTGTGGTGATGTCGTCACGGGATTGGTACGTAGCATGATGTGTTAATGTTGTCAGATGCAAGGAACAGCGGAGGGGCAAGTGTAGTTCCCTGGGGAACGTTGGGATGAGAGCTAGATATGCATAAATGAATGGTTTGTTATTACGCTTTGAGGACGGATCGGTAATTGCCTTCAGATCCGTCGGCCTGTAATCCCAGTTATTCCGTTAATTCGCTTCTCTTATGCCTGATGGACAAATATGACATTGTTGAGAGTTCCTCCTGAGGTCATTTGAATTAATTTAAGCATTCCATGCGTGCACAGTGACTTCAAGGATTGGTAGAATGCTCCCGCAGCTGTGAAGGGAATGGAGTGCACGCGTAATACCGTTCCGCGTTAGTTGTTCAATGAATTAGCTGTGTAATTGTGTGTGTGTGTGTGTGTGTGTGTGTGTGTGTGTGTGTGTGTGTGTGTTCTCACCCTTTTGTGTTGCAAGTAAAGGTGCGCGTGGCGTTGGCCGTAGAGGCAACCCGCGGTGGTAATTGTGTATTGTTTGTGGTCATTTCGAGGGTTCGTGTGCTGAGGGGGCCACCGTACCTGTCATGTGTGTTACGTGCACCCTGGTGGCCAAGTGGGTGACGTCTCCTCTGTTACTAGTTTGTGGCCGTCTTTAGCTGGTGGTCCTCGTTGCTGGGTTTTAGATGTTAGCTTTTCGTTTGCTTGAGGAGTTATCGAAGGGTAGGGAGGAAGGTTTTGGAGGGCAGAGCTATGCTGAAGCCGACGGTGGCGTATATTGTGGGTAGATATTTGATTAATGGAACCGTCAGATGATGGACGGCTTCTGTGTAGGTCGACTGATATGGGTTACGTTTAAAGGCATTAAAGGGGCTGTAACTGTAACAAACATGGACCGCGCGAAGTTTGCTGTGGGAAGCGGACTCCGGGTCTCCTGGAGTGTTGGAGGCAGGCCCCTGGGACTGTGGGAGGCGGAACTCTGGATCATAGGCCCTTAGGAACGTGGGAGATGGGGTCCTTGGAACTGTAGGAAGCGGGTCCCCGGGACCATGGGAGCCTGACCCTCCCCCGTGGCCCGTGGGAAGCGGTTCCCCGGGGCGGTGTAACCCCGCCGCGGGACACTCCGGCAAGGCTACCGTTGATACATATTAATGAGGGGCTGCCATCTGGGCTGTGAACCCGCCCTAGTCGCCCCCTGCGCGTGGGGCCTTCGTGTTGCCGAACGTGTCGTTCATCGGCGTCGCTGTGGACAACATATGTCGTCGACTCATGCGGCTGCTGAACCTGTGCCAGCGTATGTGGCTGCCCAGGTTTCACCTCCCCACAACACACACACATACACACATTTGATTTTATTCAGGATGTATGTATGAAATGAATTAATCTGTGTATTGTGTATGGTATAAACCTGTATGCGGCTTCATGTTGAGCAGACTCGTGGTCTGCATGCAAAGGGATATGGAAACATTTGTTTCTTTTGATTCAAGTGAGTTAACTCATTGTACCGTTATGTGTATTTGTATGTGATTACCATATGTGTGATGTGGTGGGAGAGTTTTGCGCTCTTGTTGCCCTCTCTCTTAACCTTGTGTCTATACCATATATTATCCTCGTGTGTGTGTGTGTGTGTGAGGAGGTGCCTTAAGCCAACATAAACAAGATGTACATCTCGTATGTTGAGGGTGTGATGACAGGAGGTTGGCGGATGGCCGTGAATAAACCAGGTATGTGGTGGTAAGACTGGCCGGCATGTGGTGAGCCCAGGGAAGGAGAGGGGCTGTGGAGGGTTGTGTGGTACGAGAGAAGGGTTGTGTGGGACAGACAAAGTTGAGGCATTAACCATGCTTCCACTTTAGTGAAGAAGCTGACGAAAACGACATGGGGTTGTCAGTCACAAGCCTCAAAACTGTGATTAAAAAGGAACTAACAGACCTCTTTGAAGCAAGTAAACGAGTTTAGCAAAGCACAAGTAGAAACATTTTCCATCACACTGAAATCTGTAACATAAAGCATGTATATGGAGAAAGTAATAAGACCACCAGATTACAAGATGTAATTTTTCGATTAAGGGTAGATCAGAGGTATTATTGGCGCTTTAGCTTATCTGGAGATGTTAATCATGTGAACTGTAAAATTTATGGCCAAAGATTTGGATACAAACTAGGACACTATGTCTTAGAATATGAAAATAAGATAGATCCGTTTAGGGGTAAGTGTACACAAATCCCGCAAGAAACGTCTCAACACCTTATTGTTAATAACAAGATAACTGTATCCACTTTTTGTATCCAGTCTCTAAAACTTACCACATGAAAGACCGTGTAATGTAGGCAATGAAGCGATTTTGTGAGAACGTACATAATATCAACCCACTGGGGCGTGACAAAGACCCTTTGTGACCACCGTAATCCTTTTTGCGCTACCGCTCACAGGATGAGCATGGGGTGCACAATAAAACTGGCCCGGGGATTAACTAGCACAAATCATACTAAGGGAGGGCCCGGGGGCGGGAGGGGCGTGTGGGACGAGACCAGGCCAGCACATGTCACCCTGCCGGCGGCACGGCTGTGGGGCGGCCTGGGCCTGTCGCCTCCTGGAAACTTGGAGAAAAGCGGTTTTTTCAAATCTTTTGAGGCACGCTGGGGATTTATTATAGCGCAGGTGAGAGCAAATCATAAGAATGAAATGAGTTTGAGGTATCTGTGTGTAGCTCATGATTAGGCTATGTTGGGCAATCAGTGGCAAGTGCAGATTTGTCTATGGTACTTTTACAATAGGTTGTAAAAGTCAGTGTTGTGGTGGTGTGGTAGGGTTTGGTTAGGGGCATCATTGTCATGGTTGTAGGTTGTCTAGCGTGTACCTAATACCTGGGGTATTGTTGCATATTCGTCCACGTTATACCTCTTGTTAAGGGAGGTGTTGGTGTACGAGGGTCGTAGAAGGTGTTTCCTCAATACAGGTTGTATTTTAAGGGAGGGTTGTGATGTTGAAGGTGTGCATAGTGAGCGCTTATTGGTTGAAAAGGTTGTCTTATGCAAAACTAAAAAAGTACCATTTTTTTCTCTTTGTGAACCTCATTCGCTTCTTCCTAATATATTTCAAACAATACACTTCTGCGATTAATCTGTAGTAGTAATCCTGGAAACCCCACATAATGAACATCACAGAGTCTACTTCCCGGCTCAGGGTGTTACGTAGGTGCCGTAATTAGTTTTCCAGTGAGCAGCTATTCCGAATATGCTGGAGTCGTCTTCGACCTGGACTGTTGCTTGCATATATGGGGAAGCCCTTCCTTACAGAACGGAGTCACTTCCATTGCTTATGTCACTTCTCTTTGATCATCCCTTTCTCTCCGCCGCGGTGTTGCAACCCTTCCCATGTGATCTCATCTGTGTTCATTACCTCCATTAAGGCCCGGACAGCGGCACGTGACTGGCAGCTGCTTCCCATAGTTTCTTTGTGGTTACCAACCACACGAGGGTTGACCGTTATGATAAGCCCTCTTTTCCTCGAACAAGGAAGCTGGAGGATTCTCCTCCATCATCCCCTCTCCCAGTAACCATTCCATCTTTAAAAGTATTGACGACAACCACCGGAGGATCTCGTATTTATTTTTGGAACATTCTTTTTTCTCGTGTTCTGAGGTTTTCCTTTCATCCGAGATGGCCACGATTGAGGCTGCTACAAAAGAAAGGGAGAGTGTGGGTGGATGGGGGGTAAAAGCCCCCTGGGTGTAGCTAGCGTGATCTTAGCCGTAGGTAGTGTGGCCGTGGGTGTAGGTAGCGATCCCCTGTGTGTAATGGGGTGTATGTGGTGCCTCGTGAGTGAAGGCCTGCGGGTGGAAAGGGTGTTGTGAGGAGTGAAGTGTGAGGACACTAGTGGTGAGCACGGAGATGTTGTGAGGGGCAAGGAGTGAGGACATCCGTGAGCACAATGCTGTAGTAATATTAAGCCTGAGGTTGTGGTGGGCGTGGAGGAGGTCAAGGTGAGGCGGTGTGTGCTCGACGCCCGCCCGCCCGCCTGCCCCGCCACGCCACACACACTCATGCACACAACTAACACGCACTCACGCTCACACTCACCGCCACATCACTCTAGGATACCCGCCTTAATGACGTTCCTGGTGGTGGTGTTATCGACCCCTGGGATGACAGTCGGTCTGTATCGTGGACTGGTCAAGGACCGTCAGCTGACAGCATAGCCCGTGTGTCGTGCCGTGGCAGCGCACTGTACCCTGTGTGTATGTGTATGTGTGTGTGTGTGTGTGTGTGTGTGTGTGTGTGTTTGTAGGGGGAGGAGAGGAGGCGTAGGAGGGCCATGCTACACCACCTTCCTGCATGGCCAGTGCCTGGGTGTGACTGGGTACCGATGTCACTATGTGGCGGTGTTACTGCACCAGCTGTGGGGGTGTGTGAGTGTGGGTGTGTGGGAGGGCCTCGAGGACTGTGAGAGCGTTTAACCACTTCCACCTCCCACATCCTCTCCGGCCAGACTTTCACTGCTGTTCGCGTCATGCCATATATTTTCAGGGTTGGCCTCTGCCGCCGCCTACACCAGCAGCCAATATATAGGTACTACGTACTTGGCAGTGTTGCACCTGTGTGCCTGCCTGCCCGCCTCCCTACCTCCCTCCCTCCTTCCTTCCACACACCCTGTCACCTGGTAATGCCCTGTTATCTACACCATGATCCCAAGGTACCAACTTGGTCCATATTGATGTCTTTTTTTTTTTGGGGGGGGGGGGCTTGTGTTAAGTAACGAGTCCCCAGTTGTATGTCTCCTATTGATTATGGTTTATTTCTGCTTACAGGTAAGGGCGCACGTGTTGTGAGGGCGGATGAGGTAGGTGCACGTGTTGTGAGGGCAGGTGAGGTAGGTGCACGTATCTGTGAGGGCAGGTGCAGGGGGGCGGGGGCGGCGCGAGGAAAAACTTGCCTACGTACCTTTGACCCTCTCCTCCCCCGCCCGCAGGAGTCTGCCGCCGCACCTGATCCTACTCCCCTGCTTGCATCGCCTGCAGTATAGTGTATGCACCACACCAGCCTCTAGTACCTCCCGCACCAGCCTCTGGTACCTCCCACACCAACCACTGGTTCCTCCAACACAGGCCACTGATACCTCCCACACCAGCCACTGGTTCCTCCAACACAGGCCACTGATACCTCCCACACCAGCCTCTGGTACCTCCCACACCTGCCATTGGTACCTCCCACACCAGCTACTAACACGGGACACTAAACTTTGACTTCCATACATAATACGTAATAATACCCATATTTCAATACTGATTTCTGCCAGCGTTATTAGTTGAGACTACTGGGAGGTAAGGCCATAAATATTAGAGATGTACGTCCAGTAATGGCTATAAAGGATGCTTTACCATATTCATGGTGAATATAGATTGACTTTACGGACCTCGGTGTTGTATCGCTTAGCTTTGCTGACCATGTCTTATCCATGGGCCGCCTGTGGTATGTATAGTCCACATAGGTCCAAATCTTGGTCTCGGCAGTCTGTCCGCAGTCAGCGTAGCTGTGTATCCTCCTCTCTGAGGCCGGTCGATGAGTTGGATACCTGGCTTAGGCTATTGTATATTTATATAGCGTTAATGAGATGGCCTTGATTAGGGCATTCGGTTCCCCGTGCCGTCTCAACTAACATAAAAGACAAAACTTGTAGTAACCCGAAAATGTATAGCGATGAGTCAAGGTGGATAACAGGTACAGGTTAAAAACAGTTTTGATATCCTCGTTGGGGCGCTCTATTTTGGTTGATCATGACACCCCCTTAAGAATGACAAGTCGGTTATCTGTGCAAGAAGTGTCAGGGGGAAAATATTTAAACAAGATTCATGCGGAGGACCGTTCGGGTAACGTCTTCCGGCGCAGGGTCGAAGACGAGCTCTACCTTGCCGATTTCCTTCTGTCGAGGCTGCATTTCTGTACAAAGTTTCGTAGTAGTTCACGGAGGCCTTTGACAACTGTTGTGTCCCCATACAGTTATATAGGAAGCCTTTGTTACTAGGAAAATCTTCCATGCATCCATTGAGCGTTTTTTGTTAGAGAGGAGCCAAATCCCGGTTATTACATAGTCCTGTCTGAACCAGGTAGTTGGTTTAGTCACTTAGTGTCTGCGATTTACGAGAAGCGGTTGATAGCAGATTGTGGCCAGCGAGTGTCACCACCGGAGACAGTGTGCGGCGCCATGCAAACCAGGTACAATACATTTGTTAACGTCAGCACACCTGCTTGCTCTGGCGCGGGATGATGTATTCATCATGGGTGTGTGTGTGTGTGTGTGTGTGTGTGTGTGTGTGTGTGTGTGTGTGTGTGTGTAAACGCTCACTTGGCGCAGCACCGCCTCATCTCATTCATGATTGCGAGCCGCCGCCGGAATGGGTGTACTTTACGTTCCATTCATGTCACACCCCAGAGATACCACATGCGCTCGAGGTACGTCGGTTATATACACCGCATCTCCTCTCCTCCTTATGTATATATGTATACATGGAGGATGATTAATGGGTTTTAAACGAGGAACCATTTCCCGTATTGGGAGCGTAAATCGTCAGAGATATGGTGAGTTTACCCTTACACTGTAGCTGCTGCGTGGAGAGGACATTTCGCTGCTGCGTCGATCACGTTAGTTATAATTCTGGCAGCACCGACACCCACGGGTTGAGGCGGGCTGTCGTGTTTACAAGGAAGCTCCATTGTCACCTGAAGACCCTTGATGTCTTTGAGATGAGTTCTCTTTACTCTTGTGGTGAGTACGCCTTGTCTTTGTTGTACGCGGCAAGAGTTTCACTTGACTGATATTACCAGGGGTGCAGGCAGAAAATGCACACACACACAAACACACACACACACACACACACACACACACACACACACACACACACACACACACACGGCACGGGCCAGCCTGGAGTCGAACCCACACCTAACCCAGGTGTTCGTTCTCCCCACGGAGCTGGTCGATTAATGTGGAACCTGGCTTAATCAGGAATGTGTGTGTGTGTGTGTATGTGTGTGTGTGTGTGTGTGTGTGTGTGTGTGTGTGTGTGTGTGTGTATGTGTGTGTGTGTACCTACATACATACATACTTAGAAGTAAAGACATAGTACATATATACAAGATTTAAAGACGGGGCATCGTGTGAAAGTCTCTCTCCGTAACACGCATATTGTAAATCAGAGAGAGAGAGAGAGAGAGAGAGAGAGAGAGAGAGAGAGAGAAGTTGCATTTCCTCCGTGAGCCTCGCCTGGATGTGTACGCCTCCGAGGGGCTATTCCCAGTATGTAGTCACCCTCCTTTGTCCTTCCAGGGTGACACCTAGATGGAACCCTTTTGCTTCTTCACCACCTGTTCGGCGGAAGTACGACTTACGTACGTCAGCAGCATTGCCGTCGGTATCTGCGTTGACAGCAGCTGTCCCTACAACACAACACTCGAGAGAAACATCTGCAACAGCCTTCATAACTGGACCAATGCCAACATCATCATAATCGACCAGACCACGACCGTAGCCGTGCACGTCAGCCTCATTTCCAACAAAGTCCCACTCTTAACTATCCCATAACCCCAGCGCAGCGCCACTCCAGGTCATTCAGTCCACAAGATTCTCGTTTTCTATTTTTTTTTCTTTTTTTTAAGTTGGACGACAGACGAAGCCGGAAGGAACACATTAGCGCCGTCATCACATCCTCCAGCTATCGTCCCTACATCGACACCAGTTTTATCCTTCCCAAGCTCACCCTACGCCCTTCTCATCCTGCCGTCCTCCTTGATCCGGTACACACACACACACACACACACACACACACAGCAGGGTCTTCTAGAAAAGGGCATGTAAGATCATCCTCGGTCCCTCTTACGTCACCCATCAAGGGGCGCTTTACGCGCTGATCCTCCCGACACTCTCTCCGGCCATCACTTAGACCTTATTTGGCACTTGGGAATGAAGCTACAGGGCCATTCTCGCCACCGTCACCTCATACCAGTTGAGATCCCCGGTCCCCGAGATGTAGTAAGGCACCACAGCAGAATCGAACCGGTACTAGCTCTTACAGACAGCTGAAAAGTATTTGCCTATCTTACCCATTGTAAACATATTGATAATTGACAGACCGAATATTAACCCCAACTCTAGTGTTTGTTTAAAGAATGTATATTAAACATCCAATTCCCATTATTTATTTATATATATATATATATATATATATATATATATATATATATATATATATATATATATATATATATATA
>JAYMFT010223920.1:0-25094 GCA_038088735.1 Panulirus argus | reverse complement strand
TATATATATATATATATATATATATATATATATATATATATATATATATATATATATATATATATATATAAAATTACTGACCCCATCATCTTAGCTACCTTCTCTCGGATCTACCGTAATTTCCCAGATGGCTTGGGTCGAACATCTTGCCTAAGTGGCACAACAAACGTCTTCCAAACATTGTGTGAAGAGAAGGAGTCAAAAAAAAGAAAAAAGAATCTGGTTGTTAATGTGATTTAGAATCGCTTTTGCATTTTTTAGGGTGAATGAACAGCTGTGTTGACTGTGGACCGACTGCAGCAAACTAGGATTCGAACCTTTGAGCTCGACCCTGGGCGGCTCCGCGAATGAGTCACGGTTAGGAACGCTAACCGCTACACCACTGAGGTCCAAACAGACCTGACTGCGTCTCAGTAGCATCAAGATCTCGGAAGACCAGGGACCCTCGTGTGGGAGACATCGTCTTTAGTAAAGACTGGCAGTTGGAGCCCCGGCCGCCAACGCTGACGTCAAAACTTCCTCAAGTTTGGGGGGGAACATGAAAAGCTTTCCTACAAAAGTTTTCGAAATTTAACTTCTGACCATATTACAAGAACTTTACCCACACTTTTCGTTTTTTCCTCCCGAGATTTTTACTGCTTCTGAAAAAGCTCTTACGTCCATCTACCCTCCGAGTGGTTAGATTTTCTCGTGTCTGGTTTTAAACTTATCAGAAAACTTGGTATGAAGGGAAATGAGAAACGTGATTTTAGAGTTCTCATTACAGTGTGAATACACATGGAGAGGATAATATTAATGTTAATGTTAGCCTCACAGAATGAATGAGAGTTACAGTACTGCTGCTTACATAAGAGAATCAAATCGGTTTGTATTTGGTGAGCAGACAACCATCTTGCGCAATGGTTCTGCAGCCGGATCCAACTCTTATTTAGCTACACCTCTCTCGACAAGCAGGATCATCAGACAGCCTTTACTTAAATGCATTTTATGCCTATAAAAGACGCTTCCTGTTCTTCTCTTCACTGAGTCGTGAAAGAAGGACCGTACGTTCGGCGTTGTAAATCATAATACTTTCTTTTATATAATTGGTTTCCTTAGTCTCGTGAGATCATGC
This sequence comes from Panulirus argus, assembly GCA_038088735.1. Lineage (NCBI taxonomy): Eukaryota > Metazoa > Arthropoda > Malacostraca > Decapoda > Palinuridae > Panulirus > Panulirus argus. Next base: position 23,980 of record JAYMFT010223920.1, on the reverse strand, counting down.
GACACTGGATCACGATTTTCTTTTAAGCCACTGAATTATTCTTTGTCTCTGTGTATGAAACTGTTTCTCTATCCTATCACTATTGACTGCCATCTTCATGTCAATGAACAACCAACTGTAATGTTCAGTAACAGTTAGATGACAGTGGCGCTCTTCTATCCATGAAGGTATGGCGTCACATTGGGAGTAAAAATGTAAATCCAACTAACTCCAGCGTCTCTTCTTACAGTACAATACAGATAAGCAATTACACCAACACACTTTACCTGGTTAACTGAACGCATCATTCTGGATGGTAATGCATTAATCACACGTACTCACAGTGAGTAATATATCTTTTTGCTTAGAGTATTCCCAACTTATTCTTTACCTCCATCAGCATAATCCATTACTGAATGAAATCTCTTCTTCAACTTTCCCCAACAAAACTTTGCTCTCTCTCGGTCCTCTTTTAAGACTGGCCTGAGTGGACGCCTCGTGGAGATCTGTAATTGCTCTTCCTACACTGGAACACCAACCCTATATCTCCCCACTGGATCACTCCTCCAGGAGAGTCTTTTCTCCAGTGTTATAGAGTCGAGACACTTCCGGAACTCCCTTGGCTTCTCATATCATCAACTCCATCCCCACTTTCTACTTATGAGTCAAGTATGTTCACATCCTTTGGAATCTTTCATGTACGCGCATTCTCAACTTAGGTGTCTGTAACATATAGAATTCAGCTGATGTTACGTAGTAGATGCATTCGTAACGTGACAGTCATCGCGGTCATAAGCCATCCGAGACACGTCTCGATCCAACTCCATCACCGCTCAGTGAAGGGTCAAAAAGCCCAGACGGTCCCCAAGGAGGGCTGGCGGAATTACCTGTGCACACACTCAAGCCAACTTCGCCTCAATAACTTTTAAATCAGACTAAACGCTGGCCAATTACATATCAGGATATTTCTGGCCGTACGAGCTATCAAGGCGCGCTTAATGGATGAGGAGAAAGAGAGAGGATGGGTGAGAGGGGAAGGGGGGGGTTGGGGGGGAGGGGCGTTGTGAGAGGGGTGAGAGGACGGGGATGAGAGAAGGAAGAGGGTGGGAAAGAGAGCGTGTAGGAAGTGCGTGAAGGGAGAGAGAAAAATAGAGTAGGACGGGAGGAATGGAGCGCATAGACGGAAGGAGTTTGGTAAGAGACGGGAGGATTGCGTCACAGGATGATACATGTGGAGGAGATGGATGATACATGTGGAGGAAAAGGATGATACATGTGGAGGAGGTGAGGCTATGTGGAGGAATAGCGAGAAGAGTATAAGGGAGAGAAAACGTGAGAGGACTCCTTTTTTAAGGGGCTCCACCAACGCTCAGAGAGCAAACCACGTCCACTGGATAAGACTACAGTTCTCTCTCTTTCTCTCCTTTCCTCCCTCCCGTTTCTCTCTCTCTCTCTCTCTCTCTCTCTCTCTCTCTCTCTCTCTTTCTCCTCTCTCCCTAAAACATTTCCCAGATCCGGCCGGGAGACCTAGTCTGTCTGACCTCCCTGGGGAGGTAAAGCAGCAGTCCCTGTCCACCTGCCCCAGAATCTGATGCAGTTTTCTTTTCACGAGAGCAAAACGCTGTATATTTCATCCATTTTCTTCTAGCAAGAAAATCAAGAATGCATATTAAAAACTTTTGACAGAAAGAAATAATAAGTATACAAATATGATAAGGATATGTTCTGCAGGAAAAAAGAAAATCAGCATTTTCGTAAGACTTCTAAAAAGATTTCTTAAGAACGTAATGCTGTGTCTCATGTAAAATGCAGTCACATCTTTCAACGACTTAAGTTAACAAAAAGTGAACTAAGGTCTACAGTAACGTTGTTCTTTTCACTTTTTTCATACCAAGATAATATGACGATCAATTTCGACATAACTGCTTTAATGAGAGGGTCGATTACATTCACATATCAGTTGATGCATAAGTTAATTGGAGACCCATTTATATCTATGATCGTTTTTGTTCCGTATGTCTGTCTAGTTTTATCACAATTTATCAATCTGCTGCGTCTTATACTTTAAAAGTGCTTAAGATAAAGCTGAATAGGCTGCTTACATGAGTGAACACGTACTTGAAAATCTACGAATTGAAACTGGAACATACCTATGAGAAAATGCCAATGGATATATGCAGTATAAAGATGCCACGATATACTCAATATGACGATTATAACACCAGACATAATTGCCGTTGATGCCATTTTACTTCTCACGAGTTTTCTGACGTATTCATATTTACCATCTCAGGAAAACTCACATCAAAATTTTCTCTGCTTCAAAATCAAGAATCAAAAAGCTTCTTGGACCTCGACACTCGCGACTCGTTCTAGATTCAGGAAATATATATTTGACTTGGATGTTGATGTCAATGTCGGTCCAATATCAGTAAAAAATATTAGTGCGAAGAGTGTCAATATTTTCCAGTTAGAGGAGGAGGAAGGAATTTCAGTTATAGATAATTAAAAGACTTTGAATGGGTTCAGAGGGGTCTGAGACGGCCTCTGAGATGCTTTGAACTTACTGATGGTATCAGATCCTTCAAAAGCACCTTCGGAGAGAAGGACTTTGAGGGGTCTCCAGAGATTAAATCGGATATTTTTCATCATATCATAAGGAACCAGGGAATATTCAACCTTGGTTTATAAACTAAGGCATCAGCCAAGATGTAGAATAACTATGACTCCCTTACAGGCCTCAGACATACTCAAAGACCGACGAATCTTTATTCAGGTGACCAGGGTTTACGAAGTGATCCCAGTTCTGCACAATACCTACACGTCCAACAGCTGAGCCATTACATAAAACTCCTCTATAGGAAGTAAAACCACTCAAGTTGATATCCCGTTTAAATGGACGATCAGCGATGTCTTGTGCAATAGCCACTGAGCCAGACGATACTGCTTGTAACGTTTTAGTGTTAATTAGTTGTAATGCTCCTTTTCCAGTGGTATTACACCGTGAGTCTCATGGAATGGGCCATTTAGGGCTGTTTGGCAGCAGTATCGGGACACATCAGGGGGGAGGACGAGCAGGGGAGGTTGTTGGGAGGTGTGTCTGTCCGGAACAGAAGTAGGTTCAAGGAAATAATTTAACCTCTTTTTCTAAATGCTTTGAGGACGAGAAGATAATTTTAGGTGGATTTTGGGAATATTAGTCAGATATTTAAGGAAATATAAAGAAAAGCTGAATATCTGGTAAAGGAGATGTGGCCCAGAAGAGGATGGATGGTAAAGAAGTAGAAAGTTAAACGAAAAAGTCCAAAAAGAAGATGCTTCGAAGGATGGAATCTAATAGAAAACTGAAAGACTTTTTGACAGATTTCGTCTTCGTGCTTCAGTATCCATATGCTGTTGATAAGTCGCTCAGATTTCTCAAATATTTAGATTGAAAAACATTTACATATCTTCTAAGATAATTAGTGCAAGATGTATTTGTATTTGAGATGTTTAACGAGCAAGGATGATATGATCGTTCACAGATTGATATGGTGATGGCGTCGTCTCCAACGTCTGGCTACACGCTTCTCAAATGGTGTTTCTCCGTCGGTTGATATTTGCAGAGTTAATCCTGGACAACTGATTGGAGCTTTACGTTGTCTCTGGCCACCTGATGAATCATGTGTACACCAGACTAACCACTGGGTTTGCCACCGAATGATTCATGTGAATACCAGCCTAACCACTGGTTTTAACTCATCCCTCCATTTCTCTGACTCAAACCCACGATATATCATTATTTTAGGGAATCAAATATGATTATACACAGTTGCCATTCATCAGACAAGGAAGGTTATGACTTAGTGAGTACTGGCGATTTCTACGGTACCCGGAACGCGCAAGAGATCTTGTTCATGACAGCCAGAAGGAAAAAGAGATAATATTTGTGTACGTGTTCGTCACTCACACTGTCATCAGATGGGGCTTCGTCAAGCCTCCCGCTACTGAGACTCGACGTGAGGATCACATGAAAAAAATGAAGGTCTTGCTCAAGGCTTCAGTTTAGCGGTGTTGCCTCTCCTATCATCCTTCTTTCGACGCTTACATGCCATACCAATTACGTCTTCCTCAAGAGGCTAAACAAGTAAACGCAAATTGGTGGTGGTTACAAAGAAGTAACTTGCTTGAAATAGAGAAAATTAAGCAAAGATGCTAGCATAAGGAAGTCTGCTACGAGAGAGAAGGAACATTACCATAGGTAACAAAACATATAGACGGAGGAAAAGAGGATTTTCCTGCAACTAGGGAACGAGTCCATAAGGCTATCACTGTCAAGAGAAGTGAAAAAGTTTTTATCTTTTTAGTATTTCTGGTTTGGGTCAAGTTTTCTTACGAAAGAGAGGATTGCCACAGGACTCAGGCTGGCGAGGTGAAGTCCTCCGAGACTGTCCTGTGAGCCTTTGACCTAACTATTTCCTTAACGTAGGATGAAGAATTCGTTAATGTATCTCTGCTCTATTGCAGCTCAGACGCACGCACGTAATGCTAGCGGTACAGCTCTAGTTGAAAGCGAAATGAATGTCTTTTCTGGAAAAGTATTTTGTATTCCAGTCGACAAGATACATTTAGTAGCTGCTGCAGTATTTTTTTTTTGGGTCTTACGCAGTAACTTGAACAAAGTAAGGCAATTTTTTTTCTTGACAGGACAGCAATAAAGTGCAATTGGAGAATTTACTTTGTGTACACAACGTATTCATAGCTGCTGAAAGCGACGAGGTACAACCGCTGGATTCCAGAGAGTCTCACCGCGAGAGGAACAACGCGGCACAGATGGCAACGGCGCTGTGGCTGGACGAGGGATTGAAAATAATGAACCCTCTGGTCAAAGGGTTACGGTGATACAGAAGAAGAAGAATGAGCTGCAAGAAGATTTATTAGTCTTACTTTGTTCTGCTTCGACGTGATGAAGAACGGAACAGTAGGAAACGTGTTGTGAGGTGGGCGAGTCGAATAGACCACGTTGAGAGCACCTGATGTTGAGGCAGTGAAGGGTATGTAAAGGCCTTTGCTAAGAACCAAGTGCTTGAGGGAGGTCCGTACTGGTGGTAACTTATACTCTTGTGGTCTCTCTCTGACTAACTCGCTTAGCCCCAGCGCCAACACCGATCGAAAATCTTCTGCTGACTATACTGTATCTAAATTGCCTTCAAAGCGACTGGCTCGGTAGAGCGTCGTAAACTTACACTAAACTTTGACTCTTTTTGTATTCATGCTGAGACGTCGTCGTAAATCCGACTACTCAGTGCATAGTCATGACTGTCTTTATGTTGCAACGTTAGTCAGTGCAAAAGGAAAAAGGTGAAATCTGTTCGAAATATTATTCCTATGTATGATCATCCACATATTCCACAAGCATGAGGTGAAGCCAGCGAAACGACATGTGACCCCGGAAATCTGTTCATTCATTTATATATAAGACTAAACCCTATGTAAAAGATTTCCAGAGATGTGAGAGGTAATGAGAACCTTTGCTCATAATACACACACAGAAAATTACAGCCTTTGCTAACAAAATATGTAGAAAGATGATAAAGTGAATAATAATCCTTAGTATTAAGAATCCTTTAGCAATGCTACGGTATCTTGTATTACAATGGTATTCTAAAATCGGCATCAACAAGCCTGGAATGAGTAACTCTTTATATTCTCTTCAAAAGCAAATAAAATTTTTCCTTCCTACAGTCTCCCACTAGGAGTGCTGGCAGCCCTTCTCTCTTATCTCCAGAAATAGATGGAAGCCTCATTCAATATCTGTGACAGCCTTTTTCTTCTTTGGAGAATAATGTCAGCATTGGCAACTACCACTCGTAATAATGTTAGCTCTCTTTTTTATCATTGTGAATAATGATGGTTACCTTCGCCTCTCCTGTATTAGTGACATTGCCCCCCCACTCTCCATCAAGTGATAATGCCAAAAAACTCGCCACCCCCAAAACAAAATTCGTATCTTCCTCTTTCACTCTCCAAGAAGAACAAAGCCTTCTTTCATCTTGAACAATGAATGACATCTTCGAATATATATTTTGACTCCCCGTCTACCGTCCAAAATAATGACATCCTCTCGATCTTAAGGAATAATAAAAGTCCCCACTTTTAATACCTCTGGGTAGTACGCTTAGAATTCTCCTGGTTCATCGACTAGTTCCTTCCATACCTATGACAAAGACTGCTCCTTTCCTCTGTCCTTGATACCATCACTTCCCTCTCTCTTCCTTAAGGCTTTAGGAATAACCTCTCTCTCCTCTCCTCCACGATTAAAGCAGCTTTTCTGAAGCATGAGAACACCATCTACTTGCTACTTATAAGACAATTCCTTTCCACATTTTCCCATCGCTACCACGAGCGCATGACTTGTTAGGCGATGTCGCAGAGGGAAGTTCGTGATAGGCTGATCACAACCCCTCGGGGCAGGCAGCATTCCCGTGATTCAAAGGTTTGACGATAGAGGAAATCTCGTTACTGTAGGATTAGAACCTCAAATGGGATGGCTCTGGAGTTAATCCAAAGGTTTCAAGCCTTTATAACCCGACGACGATACCTGTCCTTGTATCCTCCACAGATTAATGCCGTGGTCTGCGCAATCAGTGCAGTAATATTTGGAATCAATGTCCTTCAAGGAGCAACTACACTTATCTTTATTCTCCCTCGTGTTACGCCATAGCCTCTCATCCACCGTGTATCCTTCAAGGAGAGAATCTCTGTTATCTATTTTCGTCTCCAATACAGATCTCAAGAATAGAGTGAGCACACTGTAGATAGACTTGAGGATTACGAAACAGGCACTGGTAAGAAATCACTTAATCGAAATACCTTTACGAAGAAACTTTGTAACTGAATACAAAAGAAAGCTGAAGGAAATGAAAAATCACGGTGAAAGAACTGTGTCACACACACACACAAGAAGGGAAAAAGTTTTCAAATGTACTTGCGAAAAGAAATATGCCGATAAGGATTATGATTGATGCTTCAAAACAAATAAAACTTTGATGGAAAAGAGAAAAAATATTAAAAGTACAGCAACAGTTGTAGCAAAGAAAAAAATATATATATATATATATCACCAACACTTCATTCACGTTTAATGATACCTAAAATGATTCGCATTTTTCAGTCCGCTTCAAAGTATTCAATGCAGCATTTATTCTACCAAAAAGAAATCTGCAAATTTTATGATGAACTTTTTTTGGAGTTATGATTTCGTCAACGAGAAATATTTCGCTCGTCTTTATGTCCTGAAGGGACTGTGAGTATACAGAGTAGACTTAATGATTCCTTTTTTCCAAAGAAAGTGATAGAGTGAGTGTGAGAGTGAGAGAGGAGGAGTAAAAGAGAGAAAAGGTGAGAAATAATGTATCTAAACGTGTTATTTCACATAGATAAAGAATAATGCAATAAATCATCAGAAATAACCCTACATATAAGCAAGAGAGAGAGAGAGAGAGAGAGAGAGAGAGAGAGAGAGAGAGAGAGAGAGAGAGAGAAGACCCTCTCTTCCCTGAAGACCTCGTCTCACACCAACGCTTGCTCCACGAGCTGGAATTTGACTAATGACTTCTACCCTCGTTCAAGTGGTACTTTAATTCGCAACACCGACGAATTTCCTCCCCACTGTAGCCGTGTTCAGCCAGCTATCCATCACATTCTCTCACCGTAACTGAGAGAAGGGAAGAGGGATGAGAGCTGGAAAGATAAAAAAATGAAAGGAGAGGAAAAAGGGGGAAAATATTAGAGAAGGAATGAAGAAAATATGGATTTCCAAAAAGGATAAAAAGATGATTTTCTCAACATTTCCGTCTCTACTGCCTGCTTCATAGCTGTGGCATACCAGTAAGCTAACAGAATGAAAGCTGAAATTAACGTTGAAGACACCAGGGGACATTCCACACTCGTCATCCATGCTGAATCTCTCTCATCCTTTTGATGATGGGAAAACAGAAAGCCCCACTGGAAGAGAAAGAATCCCCCTTCGAGTTTCTAGATCGAGGAATGACTTTGCCCCGTGAGGATAGGCGTTTGTCCCTGACTACAGCGAGGGAGGAGGCGTTGTGAGGGGAAGGGACCCTGACCGTTCTTCATGCTCGGTTGTTCTCCTGGAGGGGACGAGTCCACAAGATTTATGAGTACGTGGGTGCAAGGGGACAGAGACGTATAAACACGTGTTGTATCGAAGTTCCTGCTCGTAAGATGGGTGAGTGAGAGAACATGTTCTGGCTGTCTGATGGGTAATAGGGAAATAGGAATGACCACAGAATTTGTGTACTTGGGACTTGAGAACATCTATAGTCTACAGGGGTTGGAACTGGAGTCGTATTTTGTGGATTATGGTGGAGGCAGACATACGCTTGCTGGGCACTGTGTGAGAAGTGTATGATGGTATTGGAGTAGGATGGAAAAGTAAAGGTGGATGGAAGGAAGGGAGAAGCAAGGGTAAGGGTGGATAGAAGGCAGGGTGGAACGAGGGTAAGGCTGAGAGTAAGGCGGAATGACCTGTAAGGCGAAGGAAAGGGAAGAGCTAAGGTAAAGTAATGGGTAAGGTGGAAGCAGGGTAAGGTGAAGAAAAGCCAAGATGAGGTGTGGTTAGGGTGGAAAGCGCTATAGAGGTTGGGTAACATGGAAGCCGTTGAGATGATATCCATACCACAAAAGAAATACTACCACAAAGCCTTCCATCCCGTACATACTATAAGGTACTGTGAAGTCCAACAACTCAGCCCAGACAGAGGATAAAACAGGATCCTCCTTTTCCGGCTGGGTGGGTGCGTGGGTGTGACGTCGCAAGGCCTGTGATGGAGTGCCTGTGATCCCGTGTCCATACGTCCTTGATGGAGGACACATAAATAGCTCTAGGGCGCTCTCGTTTTTCTTCATGTTTTACAAAGAGGTTACACGAACTCCTGGTGTCCGATTCTCTCTGTCTTTTTCTCATTCAACCTTCAGTCTTTTACAGTCCTGCGATATCACTTTAGCTTTCCAGCAACTTTCTTCGTCTTTCATTCCGGTTCATCTAACAAAGTTCCAGTAAACGTATTCTTGGCATTCGAACGTTAATCCTTTTGCACTCTTATTTTCCACCGCTACCCAGGTGCTGGCCTGGTAACTTCGTCTCTCTTTATCTGCCTTTTCTTCCTCAATGATTTCCTAATTCACTCCTATGATACCCCAATGTCACTGAGTGCCTTTTCACTTTCCATACTTTCAAAGACCACTCCTCACTGGTTCATTGACTGACCCTGTTCTGTCCTCTCACTTTCCATATTTCGTTGGGGAATATCTTACAAATGGCCTTTCCGTTTTCTGAAAAAGTGTTATGAATGCGCTTCTCAGGTTTGGTCACCGCGCTCAAAAAAGCACTAAAGCAATATAAAAGAAGGTAGAGAGAAGGAAAGAGCAGATGGTACCAGAACTGAGAGACCTGAGTCACACTGAAAGGTTATAGAGACCATAAACTTGCCTATCATGGAAGAGAGAAGAGTAATGGGTGACTTGATCACACCCTTGAAATTCCTAAACCAGTTTGATGATGTCAACAATGATTTGTTCGTCGAATGATGCAAAGACAGGGACACCAGAAGCCACGACAGGAAATTGAACACGAAGCTCGTTAGAAAACATAAGTATCAGAGTTACAGAGCAGTGGATATATGGAATGGGTTAAAGTGTTGAAACTGTCAGTATGAAAGTTTAAAGTGTCGTGTAACTGTAGAGAAAACTTAAGAGATGGGGCTCCACGAGTGTAGGACTTACTTCCCATGCAATGCAAATAGGTTGATTACACACACACACACACACACACAAAGAAAACAAAATGAGAGTTGCCATATGTCTCCAGCTCCCTCCCTCCACCAAATGCTTACTGATCAGAAGGCCGGAGGAGACTCCCCGAGTCCATGGGTCAACAAATGACAAGAGGAGAGGCTTCAAGAGGGACTAACGATCTCTGAGGACTGGAGGAGTTTGTCTTCAGAATAAAAGTTGAGTTGTCCTTAGGCGTTCCACCAATTTGTCTGCAACAGAAGAGTGTTGGGGAAAAGGCAATCAGCTGGCGTTAGCACTAAGAAAGAGAATGTCCATGTACATGACTTTGAGAGGAGTGAAAAAGAGGGCTATTCTGGACACATGTGGTAGTCTTAGGCAGGTGTGATGACTGACAGCAATGTTGCATGTGTCTGAGCCAGGTGTAGGGTTTGTGAGGCAGGGTCACAGGCGTGGTATGTGGGAGTATAAAGGAGAAAGCCATTTGATAGAATTAATGGCCTATGAACGTGTCAATCACCACAACCTTCCGTGTAACTCAACTCATAAAGATTCGAAGTGACTTAGGAATGATGAAGTTCTTAAGTATATAGGTGAACTTTTATAATTAATTTGGATGAAAAATTTCCCTTCTTCATCTTCCGGATAAACGAAGTGCCTCGGTCAGGTACGATTGTGGTGTTATCTTCACCAGGAATGCATCTTCTTGGACCATTTAGCTCCGATGTTAAGAGGCGAGGACGACTGTGTCACTAGAGTTAGGCGCTGGTGATTGTTATGTTCCGCACCGCTAGTGTGTGTATGTGTGTGTGTTCAAAGGGAAGCCTTACCAAAACCTTTCTGTTGATTCTTCAGAAAGAAAGATTGACTTGCAGAAGAATTCACACTTGCAATCCCACCAGCACTAGAAGAAGAAAATCTATTTTTCCCTTAATGTCTGTATTAAGAAACCAGTATGGAGTGTGGTACGGGCAACCCTCTTATTCCTCAACTCTCATACATACACCACAGTCCATCTGAGGTATTCACCAAAAGATATTTTGTGGGAACATTATCGTTCAAGAAGCGCCCTGTTATGGTCCATGGTATTTCCGGAAGATGAATATGTCTCATCCTTTACTATCGTAAATACATACGAGACAGACCGGAGCCGCCGCCCAGCCTAGAATTTAGTGAAGTGGATCGTGAATGGGGGAAGGATGGCTTGTGTCCTGCGCTGAAGAGGTCTGTTGGGAGACCTGACCCAGGTCTGGTAGGGAGACGAGGTGACTACCTTAAACACAATTATTTCTTAGGAAATTTTCTAATTTATATATTTGGGAGTATACCTAGTTCCCAATAAACACTATAAAACAGCTAGCTGTCAAGTGATATGTTTCGACTCGACATTACGATGCGGGTCTTCGTTTTGTTGCCGAAGAACATTATGATATCACAGTCTTTTTCGTAACATCCTCAACTATGTCGTCTTTCCTCAAGTATTCTGTTTTCTGTTCGATTATCCGTTCAATCTCATCCCCATATTATATGTTCCTTCCATAACCTCAACCTTCATGTTGTCTATCCTAGTCTCCTTATTCGCTCCTTCTACAAACCCCTATACAAAGCTTTGTGCAAGTTTCTCAGCCTTTGAGCCTGGCCGGTCTTCTATGTCGTCCTCTCCTTCGTTATGGAAGAGGGAGAAGTGAGCACTACAAATTTATATCCCAAACTTCGTCGTGGCTGGTGTTGGGTGTAAAGGGAAAAGAGGACAAAGGGACCTGGTGTAAAAGGGGAAGAATTTTTGGAGAGGAATGAGGATTTGGTAAAGAAAGCCTAGATGCTATAAGAGAATAATTACTCAGCCTGATTTACATACATGTCATCGTCTTTTAAAGTACGCAAAAGAGATATTCCATGCCCTGCAAATATTCATTCATGGATTAACAAGAACCATTATGAAGTAGAATGTATAACACAATTCATGATTCGGTTCTTAAGCTCACTAACAAGGAAATGTCTTGTTTTCAAACTACTGCAGCTTGGCGATCTCTAATGTATTCAGTGAATTCAGGTGCTTTTCAGTGAACAGACAGTGGCTTTCCCGTTCCACTGTACTGGCCAATCTGTACCTCAACATCTGCTTTGTACAGACTCAGTATTCTTTCAATACTTTCTGCGGGGTTCCAGCACTCCAGAAAAGGATCTCAAGTCCTTTTATGGTGGCATTCCAGTGCCCTTGTGTTGTTGTTTTTAAATGCTCATGAAGTTGCTTTCGATTGCTCCGAGACCTGGCACTCTAGTGCCCCAGTAGTGTATTCCCAGTGCCCCAGCTGTTTAGTACCTCAATGAAGAACTTCAGTTGCTTAGAGTGATATCTCCTCAGTGTCTCACTTGATGCCTTCTATTACCAGCGCTGGTCATCTACTAATCCCACCGTATGCCTTCCAGAACACCAGGCATGTCGTTTCGACAGCATAATCACATCTTAATAACCTGAAACCGTCCTTACAGTGGAAAGGTAATGACCAGTCAACACCACAGTAATAGCCCTCCAATATTCCAGTAATAGTCTTTTAGTCTTCCAGATCCACAGTGTAGACCTACCAATTCCATAATGAGGGTCTTCCAGCATTCTATAACTGAGCTTCCAAAACCTTGTTGGTTGCTTTGTCTCACCTACAGTGGCGGGTTTCCAGTGTCCCAGTGGTGTCCTTCATGTGATGTATTTGTACCCTTCCAGACCTTTTGGATGCCCAGTACGTTAGTGGAGGTCCTCCAGTACATGACTTAGAGTATACCCCTGTCTCAGGTCTAACTCTAGTACTGACCTTCCAGTGCTCTCTTTCTCTGTCGTCATCGTCTAAGAGCAAAGTATCAATCATCCAGGGCCCCCTCTCTGGCTTCCTACCCAGTGCAGGGAAAGGAGAGGAACTTCCTCTTTATATTCTGTGACAAAATTCCATCTCGTCTATGAAGGCTCGATGCTTATCTAAGGCCGGAAATTGTAAGTTAGTGATATCTTTAGAAAGATGCGAAACCTTATGAGCTCCTTTTCAATACAACGAAATACCTTCATGTTTAAGTCGGATCAGCTTTTAATAGTGAAAAGAAAATTCAGGATATCTTATTTTTAGTGATCCTGTCAAACCCCTTAGTGATGCTAAGAGAACACTATGTGAGAGGAGAGGATGTGAGAAAAGGAAAAATGAGTGAGGAGAGAGAGAGAGAGAGAGAGAGAGAGAGTACACAGCAGCACATAAAAATATCAGACAACGGAAGGGTCCCATGGCTGGCGGACTAGGCTATATCTATTGTTATTTCTGAAATAAGTGGATGAGGTGTAGAAAAAAATTTCCCCTTTTTCAGTCCAGCTGTAGGTACAAGCATAAAACAGGAATTCTTTTCAGTGATGAATGGAATTAAGAGCAAAAAAAACCACAAGGAAGGTGGCAAAAATCTCTGCCAGTAAAGGACAGCCAAACCTGCAATTGAATTCTAGCTATGATTTCCCAACATTATTTCATTCCTCAGTAAAAACTCAAATTAATTAGCAGTGGGAGAAAAAAAAAATGGATTGCTAATGATTTTTACACCAAATGTTTATGTCACTCGTGTCCTTTTGATGAGATTAAATATTGTAGTTGATGTCAGGGAACACAAAAGAGAAAATGTTTTGCTCTGGATTTGAAAGGACCAGTAAAATTTACTAACATTTTCATACACTGCCAGTCAGGGATATTCATTTTTTTTTCGAATGAAGCTTCGTATATTAATCATTAAAAAAGTACAGATGGTATCATGTCAAGACACCGTTGACAGGCTCCGTGTACTCTTCTCGTGTCATCGGCACCTATTGAGATCTCGCCAGCATTCGAATCATTTTATCTAGCCACATATTAGAAAGAACTACGACAGTTCTGATTACGTTATTTCAGTGACATAAGGTATTCTATCCCACTTGCTGTTACCATATAGGCTGTGGCTAGTGACGTGCTAGACTCACTGAACGTCGAGTTAGATAAACAGATAACAAAAGAAAAGCAATCCATATATCAACCTATGACCCTTTTTACGGGGATGATGCAACATCGACCCAGTCGCTACGATAAGAAGCAGAGAAGCTCTTCAACGAGACTGTATTGTTTTGTGTCAACTGACACGTTAACTGAACTCGGTCTTAGACATGTCCTTTTCAGTTTCTCTTTGCCCTTGTGCGTTGATATGTGACCTTCAGTAGTCTGAACCAAGGTAAATAGGAAACAAAGATGAAGAAATAAAACAATATATATATACATATATATAAAGACAGAAATAAATGGCATCCACAGACCCTGAGGAGCCAAGAGACAGAAGAGAGGACTATATATACAAACTGCTTCCATAGCTTCGCCTGGACTCCAGAGTCCACCATATCAACGCCTTTAATGAACATTACGTTAATGTCTTTTGATCTCGCGTCTGGTTATCATACCCAAAGGTGCTAAAGTTTCTGTCTCTCTCCTTCACTCGATATCTCTTTTTCAATCGTCGTTTTGTTATCCTTCTCTGTACACTTTCTACTTTCTCAACATGAGTCAGTTTATAAGGGAGCCATTATGTCGACTAACAACCATGCTGACAAAGCACACTATGCCACCCACCCAGCAACTATTCCTCCCAGTAACCATGCTGATAAACCACCACACCTCCCAGCAACCGTGCCACCTAGCTACTAGGCCTCGAAGCATCCAGCCTTCTAGTATACCAAGCACCAAGCCACTGAAAAAAAAGAAGGTTTAGAGGAAAAGCGTTTAGAGTTTAAAGTTTGGTGTAGATTTTTAATATTTTCAAAGCTCGGTCGTCAAGCTGCTAGATAAAGCTGGATTTATCCTTTACCCTTAGCATATTTGGAACAGGATGCCAGTCTTAAATATAAGGAAAAAAATAAGAAAATACACAACCAGCTTTACGTTGGACTGTCAACAGGATCATCTATTACACTTTTCTTTCTCTCAAGAATTATTTGCTCTGGGAAATATATTTCCAGGGCTAAAAGGACAACACTTACAGACTTGCTTTAGTCTCTCCAGCTTAGTGTGTCTGACACTGATTTATCGTCATACACACACACACACAAACACACACACACACACACACACACACACACACACACACTCACACACCGTCTCCCAGTTTCTCTCCTTCTGTTCCTACATCTAGGATTCCATCCCTGGAACAAGTCATTATCTTTCTTCCATAATTAGGACGTGTAATTACGCGTAATCATCTGGTAAATGAGGGGATCTGACGGTCTGTAATGGCTCGTGCCCCATGTCAAAATGAGATTATAATATCCCATGAACCGTCATAGACCTTAATTATATCCATCTTTACTCTGATTTCCTTTTTAATCAAGTGACACGATAGGGCATTCCGTAAGGGACTGTCTGTCTGTCTGTTCGCTCAGTCGTCGACGGAACTAATCAGATCAAACGGGGGTTGTCAGAGCCAGAACTGCAGACTTAATTGAGTTCCTTGCATAAGACCATCGACATCGGTGGGATATTTGAAAAACTGTGCTTCAGTTGGCCTGATGACTTTTTCAGGATTTTATGCACCTCCGAAAAATCGATCAGATTTGTGTGTGTTTAATCACCCGTTTATCTATCTATCTATTTGTACTGTACGGGGAGGGAGTTCTTCACTCGTGTGTGCGTGTGTGTGTGTGTGTGTGTGTGTGTGTGTGTGTGTGTGTGTGTGTGTGATTATAATTTGATCATTATTTGTGTGTTACGAGGAGAGAGTTGTACACTAGTGTTACCATGTTTTTACTGCTATATGTGTTTACATACATACTAACACATATCTCAGGTACCCATATTTCGACCAGCCCCGAGGGGGATGATGAACAGCTGGGATTAGCTGTGGGCCAACTGCCTCCCTCTTAAGATTCGAATCCATGCAGTCAAATCATGGTCAGTAACGCTGTGCGTGATTATCATTCACTATTTTTCGATTGGACCTGATCGTTGCATGGGATGGATGGCTGTGGGTACAGTAGGACTGTCTGAAATAATGGCAAGTTGATGATCAAAGCTAATACGAAGCTCCAGTCAGCTATCACCGGTTATGGAGGAGTGTACCCTTAAGCTAACGGAGGCTCTATGGAGATAAATAGCTCCTCTCACAGCTTAAATGGGCCCTCATAACTAATGGAAGTCATTCCAGGTGACCATTAGCCTCTTGGAGGCAAAGGACGTCCTCTGGAGTGAAAGGAAGGCGAGTCATACACTAAATGGGTATCTCTTTGAGCTAATGGGTGGGAGGTGGTCATGTGGAGCTTGTTCGTCGACAGAAACAGGAGGGGCTCACGAGAGCTCAACGGGGAAAGCGGTACACTGCCGGAGATGTTGAGAGAGCAGACTGGAGGCATCGGCGAAGCGGCTCCTACTCTTAT
Source organism: Panulirus argus (assembly GCA_038088735.1). Classification (NCBI taxonomy): domain Eukaryota; kingdom Metazoa; phylum Arthropoda; class Malacostraca; order Decapoda; family Palinuridae; genus Panulirus; species Panulirus argus. Next base: position 7,788 of record JAYMFT010223920.1, on the reverse strand, counting down.
GTGTTGCGCTTTGATATGATTACATATGTGCCATGAACATTCTCTGATCACCTTGTAATAAAGTACTAATTACCTTACATATATCTAGCTGCCATACAGTGACCATTAAGTAATTGCTTAGCCATACAGTGATTATTAAGTAATTGCCTAGCAATTACTGGTAATTTAGTAATCATTTCTGATCGTTTAGTAGTCATGGCTTACCTAGTCTTTGGTTGTCTATGTATTTTAGGTAATCAAATTAGCAATGATACATTTTCTACAGATATTACCGGTAACTACCGAATAACTTCTTAGGAATTACCTTTGAGATATATATATGGTTAATTCATAATCATTTATGAGTTAGTCTGCTACGAATTACATACATGTTCGAGAATTACATGATAATAATCATGTAATTCCTTAGTAATTCCGGATCATAACGAGCGTTGAGGAAAAGGCAGACAGGGAACATTAAATCTATTGATTATGATATACAGGGGTTGACTTAAAGAAATCGATATATATGCGAAAGAACACTAGTAAATTCTGACCCGAAATGAGATGATTATAAATAGCCAGTTGGTCGTCCAAACACAACCAAGATCTTGAAAATTAACAATATACAACATTAGAAATCCCGAGAATCACCAATATACGACATTTTAAAATCCCGAAAATTACCAATCTACAATATTCACGATCCCAAAACATACCAATATATTACATTAAAGACTTCCAAAATTACCAATGTACAACATTCAAGATCCCAAAAATAACCAATAAACAAAAGTAAAAATATAAGAATCACCATTATGCAAAATCTAACACCATAAATGTCACCAGTGTAGATTATCATAAACCTCATAAGTCAACAATACACATTCAACGTCCGGAATTATGACAACCATGTGATGCCAACACAGTCAACCTTATCATTTGTTCTGCTCCGATCTGATGGGAATGGACTTTGATATATCTTTAGAAAAGTTATAAAAAAAGTCATAGATATTATTTCTTTTTTTTTCGTCTGCCTACAACTCTTCTTTTCCCTTATCAGTTAAGACTTGTCTTACACATTTTTCGTACTTAAATGCGTAGAAGTTGAATTACTTAACACTTTCAGGTCTTTAGGATGGCTCCCACCCATGATGGTTTGGAGGCCTCGACTCGCTTTATGCACGCGTGTCAAATCTGTTTAGTTCCTTATGTTAAGATACGTTTTGACTGAGATAAAAGCAATATTTTTTATGCAAAAATTACCCTAAAATGCTCATCTGGAGTATCTTCAGAAAAAGATCTGTATAGAAAAGGATATATCTCTAAATAAAATCACGATGAAATATCTCTTTTATTGTGATTAATACGTAAAAATGTAAAGTATCTACATGAAAAGAGAATCTGGACGGTCCAGTGTTGCATTGTAGGCATCAAATAATAAACAAATTCTTCTTCAATGTTTTCTCAAGAAAAAAATTGCAAGAAAACTTTTACGAGTATAAAAGATAACTCCTAAATCTGTTTCAAAATCCCCCTTAGTTATTAAGCCACTGTGGCTTACAATGCCTCCTGAAACACGTAACAGAAACTCATCGTCTTCAAGACATTTGAAGAGTTTCGCTGCTCACGAATTTATATTCTAAGTACTTTCAGTTCACAGTTTGAATGACTGAGGATTGGGTACGTTTGTCTTGCTCGATGAATGAATGAAACAACGCAAAGTGGAAGGAAATTAATGCACTTTTTTGTATGTATGGATACTCAAAGTTGCAGAAGAGAGAACGCAGTTACATAGTGAAACATAGAGGTGTTCAGAAAGAGAGAGACGCTGAAAGGACGAGAAAGTGAGAGAGACAAGATTACAGAGAATGGATTAAAAGGGAAGAGGAAATGATAGAAACAAGATAATAAAAAAAATGACGAAAGAAAGAGTGAAATATGAAACAAAATCATCGAAAAAAAAGACCAAAAATAAATCCAAATGAAGAGGAAGGTTTAAGAAACTGATAAGGGACCGAGTAAGTGAGAGACAAGATGATAAAAGGAATGATAAACGAAGGATTAAAAGATAGAGAGAAGATCCTTATAAAGGAACAAAAGGAGAAGTTGGAACAGAGAACAATAGAGAGGACCTTCCCAGGGCCTGGCACAGATGATAACGTTGGCCCCCTTAATGAACTTTTCGTAAGCTGCTCATTAATTGCCTCCTGTAATTAAAGAAGTTTATAATGGCGATTTTTCTCTGATAATGAATAAAAAGATCATTATTCGTAATTCTTTACTCTATATTCATGACTCTCGACTGGCTGTGACGAATTGTATATGACGCTATCACATCATTTAATGCTTGACAAAAGCCCCATAGACATTCAGGTCATTATTGACACTCCCTTCCGATAACGTACTTCAGGTGGTCGACAGTTTCATAGCAATAGATCGACAGATTAAAGATAAGTAAATGAATTATGGAAAAGGATAAACGGTGGAGAAAAGAAATTAAGACTCTTTTTCCAAAGCAGTTAACCCGGGAATCCTTGAAGTCTGGACACTGCTGTCAGGTGGAACAAAGCCGTCATTTCTGGATTTGGAGCCTCCCAAGTTTTCAACAGGGTTGGGCTTCCATGGGTTCGAATCCTGGGCCCAGCATTTGGCCCAAACCCAGCCTAAGTGTTCATCCTCCCCTCGAGGCTACTGGGCACAGAGTAAGAAGGATGAGTTAAGGTGATACAGATGGGTATGAGTGACGTAAAGACAGTGAGAAAGGTGAAATGCACACACTGTACATACTGATGTACAGTCCCTCTATATTGATGTACAGTCCCTCTATATTGATGTACAGTCCCTCTATATTGATGTACAGTCCCTCTATATTGATGAACAGTCTCTCTATATTGATGTACAGTTCCTCTATATTGATGTACAGTTCCTCTATATTATGTACAGTCTCTCTACATTGATGTACAGTTCCTCTATATTGATGTACAGTCCCTTTATATTGATGCAGAGTCCCTCTATATTGGAGCACAGTTCCTCTAATTTGAATGACATTGGTGGAACTTATGAGGCCAAACAGTAAGGAGAAGAAATAGAAGTCTGACTCCTTGGCTGTTCTTTCTTAAACAATGGCTCACAACACAGTCGCAAGCCTAGCCGAACCTAACCAACACCCGTATTTCAAATCCCTGATTCAGCCTGAGCAATCGCTCTATTTTTCTCGCCTCTCTGTAAACTTCAGGGGGAAAAAAAAGTATCTATTCATCTGCACTCCACATCATATCAATTTACGTATTTTCCCAGTATTACTCAAACTGTTATTTCCATACCGAACCTCGTCAGGGAATCGCGATTTATAGATCCCCCCTTCCTGACTACCAATCCTCCCCTTCACTTTTCTTCAATTAACTGGTCTTGAAATTTCTGTTATTCCATTCTGTGATGGTTATGGACTGTGGGAGAGGGGAGAGGCAGTGTGTGTTTGTGTGAGTGGAAAGGAACCAGGAGCAGAGGATAGAGAAAAGAGGGAAGGAAAGAGAGAGAGAAACAGTGTCCGATAGATAGATGAATAGATAGAATGATAGAGCGAGTAATATACAGAATGACGTATAGATATGTAGTTAGGTCGAGTGACAGTTAGATGGAAAGATAGACAGATAGACAGACAGATAGATTGATAAATAGATAGGTAGATAGATAGCTAGATAGACAGATAGATATATAGATAGGTAGATAGGGATTTAGACAGATAGATACTGTAGCAATAAATAAGCTGCAGGAATCTGTTTGTGTGAGAGACTTGGGAGTAGACATCGTCCCATCTTTGCTCTAAATGACACTGATCCTTCGTTCCCAACATTTCACACTGCACCCAGAACTTCACCCCCTTTCCCACCCTATGACTCACTTCAGACCCCATGGTTCCTATCCTCCGACACAGACTGTCATCTGGAAAATAATATTACAACGAAATTCGAGTTCATGGTTAAAGAGGAATGTTCAGTAAGTTGTCCATATCGTACATTAGACCAAAACTAGAATATGCCTCTTAAGTTTGACCATCTCAAAAAGAATCTAACAGAGAACGCTCAGAAGAAGGCGAGAAAGATGTGGTAAATGCGGCCAGCGCACGGAAGCTTAAAAGGTTGTAGAAAGCGTTCAAGAGATCGGGCTCTACGAGTGTAGAACTCCCTTTCCCTTTCAGTACAAATAGGAAATTACGCACAGCCTGTCTACCATATACCTCTCACACCCCATTCCCCACTCTGCTGTAATGGCTACCGCTACTTAGGAAAATTAGTTTCGTTCCATGCGCTTGGCCGAGTACTCTGGCTACCTTTGTCTCATTCTATGTCCGCGATAGCCACACTCTCCGTTAATCTCCGACGCATCTATACACGCCTCTGAGAGCTTCCCGTAAACGCCTTGGTGTTCTCTGTAAGGGTATTTCAACACAGTGGTATAGTGTACGTACTCAGCCACGTGTTAGTAATAGATAGATCCAGGAAAAAGGAAAATCTCCTACCATCAATGTATATATCATATACATTTATGTATCATATACATTGCGTAAATTCAGTATCACTCTTCAGCTATGTAAGGTGTGATTTAGGCACCTTACACCATAACACTCTATCTCTGACTTCATTTCATAGAGCTACTCCTCCCACGGATAATGTATACGTATGCTTGCATCTACCAACTTCACCTGTAGTCAAGCTCTATACAATTTACCCGAGATTACATCTGGGCCTCCATACCCTTGGCTCTAGCTGACCCTTAGACAGTGACTGGTTATTGCTAAGAATCTCATTCTGTGCTCACTGCTTTCCCCTGAGCTCTCTATATCTTCCCCTACGTATACCTACGCGCTATACCTCCCCTGCGACATACCAGTGGACATAACAATATCCCCCTAACATCCCTATATCCAAATGTAACTCCCCTTTTGCTTACATACCTTTGTAGAAACGTATAGCATACCAGTGTCAATTTCATAGATCTAATTCCTCTGAATCCTGAGCCCGGAGAGCATACAGCGTTGTGCCCAAATGAAAAAGTTTTTTATTTGCTGTTCCCACAGGTTCGTGTGTGTATGTGTGTGTTTGTGTGTGTTTGTGTGTGTGTGTGTGTGTGTGTGTGTGTGTGGTGTGTGTGGTGTTGAAAGCACATTTTCCTGCGCTAGTGTCAACACACAACACAAAGGCTCCTAGAGCCCTTGGGATCAACAGTTCTTGTTTAACGCTCGGCTACAAAACACAATCTCTATGTTGGGCTCACAGTGCGAATCCAACAGGGATAAATACATATATTTTCTTTTTATCAACTGGGAATGGTTGTGCATTTGTGCCTGCGTGTATCTGTTTATTACTGTGTGTGAGAATGTATGCGTGTGTGTGTGAATGTACATATTTCTATGTTATATGATTGTGAATGTGTTTGCCTGTGAATCTATTTCTCTTTTAAGTGTGTGTGTGTGTATGTGTGTGTCTTAATATTATGATGAAACTAATCTTTCACGATACATATCAGAATCTAATGCATAGCTGAAGAAACACTTGTGCTGGACTGTATCTTAGATCTTCAAAACCTTGACTTTTGCCGTTCTAAAGAAGTAAATCAAACTAAGATGTAAACACACACACACACATCTGTATATAATCAGATGAACCCATTTTTTCTTAATCGCTTTTATACCATCCAATTCGCAGTGGGTCGATACACTATACAGCCCACTGTAAAACCGTAGAACCTGTCCATCGAAGTAAAAATTCGTTACATCAAACCACTCTTGTTACATGAACTATATTTACCATACAAGGTGATTCACCTTCGGCCCTGAAAATCCTCTATCATACCAAGTAAATCCTCTTCTTCCCACATGACCTCCCTGTATACCATATATGTATGTACCCACCCTTACACCAAGGAGCCTCGGTGATAAAAGATAATAATCCCAGTCAGTTCATCATAAAACTCTTGCCTGCTGGAGGGAGATTAGCCTGAGGAGGAGATTCCGCGGAGACTTCCAATTAACGTTAAGGAGAGTGGCAGAGATACAAGGCGCCAGCGAGAGGGGTGAGGAGGACCTCCGCACATACGTAGAATACTTCGAAGGGGAAAGACTTCGTGCGATGTCTCCAAGACCCATCTGAAGGCGAGTCTTGTCTGATTACTGCTCGGGATGATTGTGTTCCTTGTGAATCGTCAGTAAATTCTTGTTCCTCTCCTCTTAACTATAGGTTGTTTTTATATCGACTTCATTTCCTTAATCATTTTGACTGTCTGTTGCAAGCTCTCCTCTGTGGCTTTAGATTACTGTAATTTGTAATGCCTTGTCTTGCTTAAGATGGCCGTCTTGCTTTATCATCGCCTGCGCTTGCCTCACCTCTCGTCATTCTTCTGTTTTGCTCTCCTTTATCAAACAGACCGTTTCTCCTTTCTGCCTCTATCGCACCTCTCGCAATCCGCCTCATCATTCAGACCTCAAAGCTATTTCTCCAGCCAACTGCAATTGTTTCTCTCCTTTATCACCTTCTACCTTTAATAAACATACTTCTTACTGAATTACTTTCCGCTCTTTTGTCTTTAAGTGAACAGTGATCACTCTCCTGTTTACCGTCTGACATAAAGAAAATAAAACCTAATTGATACCTTTTCTTTCCAAAATAGTTTGTTGGCTTTCCACTCTGCCAGACCATTCGTCCGTGATCTCTGATTGTTCATCACCTGACTCCATACTTTCTGAGTTTTTAAGTAGTAGATAGAGGTATATGGTTCGATGGACAGATAGATAGACAGTCAGATAGAGACATAGATAGACAGAAAAATTAATAGATAAATGGGTTCATAGATAGTTAGATACGTAGATGAATAGATAGATAGATAGATAGATAGAAATATAAATGAATAGATAGGTAAATGGATGGATAGATAGATGAATTGATATACTTATCCCCAAAATTCCCTTGCTATGACTACAATAGTCACTAAAATTCCTAAATATGATAAGTGCAACTTTACTCGAAAACAACTGCCATCATTTGGATGTACCCGCAAGTAGAATAACATTGAGTGGAACAGCCATTTATATTTCGAATTAATTCAACACAGAAAGCTTAATGTTTTCAGCTATTCCTCCGAGACAGATGGACGTGTTATGCAAATGGCCATGACTAATTCATTATGTTAGGTAAATATTTTGTGAAAACGATTTTTCTTATATACATGTTTAGTCTGATGTGCAAAAAGCGGAATGATTTAAGTTGCATGTATTTTCTTTTCATAGACGTGCATTAAAATCATGCCACAGGTTATTATAATTCTCTGACTGTGGCAATGGAAGGGAATTATCCCTGTGGGAATTTTGAGGAGGATTAGTCTCAACTGGAAAACGCGATTCGCCAATTAACTCGCATAGTCTCCTTCTCTATAATCCCTTGCTTACGAAAGAGGAGTGAGAGGCTCCGGTAACAGAAGGATGTGTGTCTTTATGCGTCTCATCTCTGTCTCTCTCTCTTCTTTCCATCCAGCATTGCGCTCAACCACGTACTTCCGTCCGTTGGTATATGTCCGTAAATTCTCCCTTCCTTACGTCCGTGATTCCCTACGGGCAAGAAGGAAGTCATCGTCTGTCAGGTCAGGTCACAGATGGGTATGTTTGAAGGTACATATAATACATGGCATTCCCGACAGCGTTGTATGGATGTGACAACTCGTGGGTCTCGAGCGCAAATTGAGGGAGGGAGGGAGGGAGAGAGAGAGAGAGAGAGAGAGAGAGAGAGAGAGAGAGAGAGAGAGAGAGAGAGAGAG
>JAYMFT010223909.1:0-11305 GCA_038088735.1 Panulirus argus | reverse complement strand
CTCTCTCTCTCTCTCTCTCTCTCTCTCTCTCTCTCTCTCTCTCTCTCTCTCTCTCTCTCTCTCTCTCTCTCTTAAGCCTTGACCTGCAATTTTTAGTATTTTAGTCATTTTCTCTCCTTTATATTCTCTTTTGTCAGCCATTGTCTTTGACAGTCTCCAGACCTTCAGATATCAGACACCAAACAGAAAAATTCAAAAGAATTTATGACTAGTTCTTTTGTACTTGTTGCTTTTTACTAAAGAAGTGAAGCATTTACCACATAAACTCTCCCTCATCCTCTCCTCAGGCATATATAGAAGCAACTAAAGCATTTTACCGGGTCAAAGCACCGCAATACCTGGAAGCCAATGGTGTACAAAACTACATGAAATATGCTGAACTTAAGTTAAGAGAAGAAGAACAACGTGGAGAGAAATACCTAGAGTCTTTTAGTGGATCGTTACAGAATGTAAGTTTATCTTTCACTTCAGTTTAACTGAATTTTTCATTTGGTGCTTTCATCTTTTCTTGCTATGTGATATGAAATTATCATTGCTAACCTGCATTATAAGTACATTAGATTTTTCAGTTATTTCTGCACTTGACTGTTTCCTTACCTTGATTTTTATGTTCACTATAAAGATTTCATCAGCTTACTCACGGTAAAATGTTATTCTTTGAGACGATTTAGTTTTGCTTATATTAGAGCAGTCTCCCTTACTTACTCAGATAGTCTTCCATTCTTGCCAGTTTCATTATTCATTTAATTACTTTTGTTAACACTAGCATTTTAACTGCATTGTAAACTCTGATATTCAACAATGCTCTAACAATGTGTAGAATTTAATGAGGTGGTGTCGAGCATTATTCTGCAGTAAAGCAGGATAATACTTAGATAGTGTTGGAAAGGGATTTCACAGGTCATATAGTGGTGCTCTGTAGGGTATCCAAGGTTGAGCATGGAAAGGAGTTTCACAAATCATATGGTACTGATATGTAGCTTAGTTTAGGATTATGGTAGTGATATGTAGTTTAGCTTAAGTGTGAGCATTATTATGCAGTAAAGCAGGATAATACTTAAATAGTATGAGAAAGGAGTTTTACTGATCATATGTTATTGATATTTAGGGTAGAAACAGGGTAATATTAAATAGTATTAGAAAGGAGTTTCACTGATCATATGTTATTGGTATTTAGGATAGCCTATAGTATTAGAAAGGAGTTTCACTGATCATATGTTATTGGTATTTAGGATAGCCTAGGATTAATTGTATTAGAAAGGAGTTTCACTGATCATATGTTATTGGTATTTAGGATAGCCTAGGATTAAGTATTATCCTACACTAAAGCAGTATAATACTTAGATACGGTTGTAAAGGAGTTTCACTGATCATATGATAGTGATATTTAGGGTTATAGTACTGTAATAAAAATGTGAATGATAATGAAAAGGGTAAAGGTGTCCAGTTGGAGGAATGACACTGTAAAACTTATCTTCAAAGAGAAGATAGATTAGAAGATGAGGAATCCAAAACAGTACAGTGTAAAGTTAAGGTGATTTGGAGGCAGTTTAAGAGTAGTAGTATTAGAGGCTGTCCAAAAGGTGTGTGGCAGCATAGATGTATGTTGTGGAATGAAAATGTAAGAAATTTTACAAGGAGATAAGAAAGTCTAGAAGGAGAAGCTGGCGCTTTTAGAAAATAGTGATCAGTGGAGGGCAAAGAGTTTAAAAAGGAAAGTCATTATGGATCTTGTAAGAATAAGAATTTAAGGGAGAAGAACAAGCAAGCTGTTTGGAAGGAGGGAAATACATGCAGAAGGGAAATTTGTTTGAAGGGTGACAAAGGTTAATAAGCTTGAAAGAGATTGGGAGAGTTCTTTAAAGAACTCATTAGAGATAATTTTAGCCCTTTCACTGCTGTAGTCCTGATATCCAGTGTGCATTCTGTGTGTGTGGCATATTGTCAAATATTCTGAAGAATATCTCTAAGTTCGTTGTTGTGGTTAACTAGAACATTACTTTCTAAACCTTAACATCCTAATCCAGAAGGCTCCAACAGCACTCAGGAAGCTGGCCACATCCACTGATTGGGATCATAGGTCTTAAAGTGTTGTGTTGTGTGCATCTCTTAAGAGAAGGTGAAGGCCAGTGAAGTTGTAAGTGCTCAGTGTCTTCTTGATAGTTGCATTGTGGGTATGAAGGGTCTTGGGATATGTTCAGATGGTGTTTAGTGATGGTTGATGTTCAGAGAATAAGCAGGAGAGTGTGACTCATGTTTGTTTGGGGAGTATGGTTTCTGATGGGTGTTTGTCAAGGGGGTAGGAATCTAAGACTGGTGAAACATTGTTTAGTTGTACTATGCCCCCTTTAACTTTTGGTACTCCAATTTTAGGCATGTGTGGTAAGCCAGGAGTAATGTCAGGCATATGTAGTGAGGTGTGAGTGGTGTTTTTGGAGGTGTTTTTGCCACAGACAAATATGATTACTAAGGTGTTTTCATCATTAACATTTACTACCTTGTAAGAATGTCACAGCTTCACAGATTATAACATAACGTGAGGATACAGATCTCTTACAGGTGTAACACCTGGTAACAATAAATAGGTTGCCACTACAAACATTAACAGATTATGTATTGCTTTAAGTTAGAGTAACTGTTGTACTTCAAAAATTTTTATCGTTTGCGCTTAGCTGCAGTGAAGAAAAATTCAAATAAATTGATCCAAGTGATCTGGTTGCAGTGAATGAATTAAAAGAAATATGGCTTCTCGTACAGTAGAATTAGTGATAAGGAAGAACGATATAGATATTATGAGTAGGACAGAATTATAGTGGAGATGAAAAGAGCAATAAAGAATGGAAAAGCTGGGAATATAGATGGAGTGATGAATGGCTTGATGAAGAATGGATTTGCAAATTGTACTTATGAAAGTATGGAAAAGTGGTCTTTTGCTTGATGATTAGACAACGACAGTTATTTTTCCACTGTATAAAGGGTACAGACAATGAAAGTAATTGTGAGAATTACCAAGGAATAAGGCTTATCATAGTAAGATTTATGGTAAGATTTTTATTGGTCATGTTTAAAGGCTTTTTAAACCTTTTGTAGAAGAACATAAAGGATTTAGGAATGGAAGAAGCTTTATTGACCAGATTTTTGCTCTTAACGGGTAGGGAGGAAAAGTGAAGTGAAAAGGCAGTAAGTATGTGTAGCATTTATTGGCATACAAAACCTCTATGATAAAGTATATAGGAAAACTGTATGGTAGAATCTGATTTTCATGAATTGCATGGAAGACTTCTGATTGCTGTTAAGAGCTTTAATGATGGAGGTAGTACATGTATAAGCATTAATTTTTATGTAAGTGAGTGTTTTAGAATAAATGTGGTGTTATATCAATGTAATGTAATGTCATTGTGGTTGTTTAATGTTTTTATGTATGAAACATTCCATGAAATGAGATTGATAGCTGGTTATTGAAAGATTCAAGTGAAACGGAGTAAAGTTACACAGTTATTATGTCTAGCCATTACATATGGTATTTGAAGGATATTATGTTGTCACCCTTGCATTAGTCTGTCTGTTTTTCAGTGTCTCTCTGTGTGTGGACACAGTAACTTGAGAACAAATAATCATAGGTAACACATCTGAAGGTGACAAACTGATCAGATTTTGGGGTACAATGTTGCATGAATTTGCATTTTAATTTGAGAATGATTTTTTGCAAGTGCTGTAATTTAGGAATGCTGAGTGATTAGTTCAGATATTTAATATATCTGTTAGGCAAAGATTGGTATAGTGTGGTATACATATTTTTTCAAATGAACAAGTATATTACCTCTTTTTCCTTTGCATTGAAATTGTGGCAAGATTTTAAGCAACCCAAGTGCCTCATATTTAAACAATGCTTTAATGTTTGCTGAGGCAGAGGAGTCTGATAAAATGATAAACAGCTTTGATGTGGGTATGAGGATATTGAAAGATGATGTGAATTAAACTAAGATTATAATTTTTGAGGAAGTTTGGATGTCACATTGTAATATGAGTTTTAATAGTGAAGATCAGAGAGAAATATAGATAACTTTCTTGATCTGAGACTAAAGCTCAAGTTCAATAAGAATGATGTAGGGAAAGATTGAAGCTCAGTAATGGTACAGGGAAAGCTGAAATTAATGGTAGTCTGACAAGGGAGAAGAATTAGAGGTGCTGTGAAAGCTGTGGGTAATGGAAAAAATATAAATGAAAATTCTGCAAGACACTTGCATGATGGAGTGCTTGTCCCATTTGATGAGGGAACTGACCTTTCAGGCATTAGACATAATGACATTTATCCCTCTCAGTATTGTTTGAATGGATTCTGGTTTGTCTTAGAAGTTAAACTACAGATCTTGAGTTGCATTGGCTCCATGTCTTGAGAAATAATGGATTCTTCCTCTTTATGCCACTTAAGCCAAGTTGATGGTTATCAGCACTTTTTCTGTGTCTCTGATGTTGTATATACTCCCACCTTTCATTCTTTATGCCTTTTCTTGTACTAGTTCTTTGATTTCTTTGGGACAAAACATTATTCCTAACATGATTTTCATTTTTTTTCTCATGTATTTCAGTTAAATGAATGTTGTGTTGAAGTGCTGGTGACAACCTTCCGTGACACCATCTTAGCAGAGTGTCCACAAATGATCAAGAACAATGAGACAGATAGTCCGTATCTACCCACTGAGTATTTGATTGTTAAATACATTTAAATTAAAAAGTGTTAGCTCTTATTAGAACAGTTTAGATATAATGGTTTTATGAAGTTCACCATGTGCTTAGTAAAGCATTTTTCAGAGATATTTATGAAGATTCTGTTATATCCTCAAATAGCATTCCAAATACAAAAGTGTCATTGTAAGTGAAGATAAAGATAAAAGCAAATTAGTTCATGTCATTTGTTTTTGCTGTTCATGGACCTTTGATGCTGGGCAAAGAAGAGGGAATCATGCTTATCTGTGTCAAGATTGATGATGATGTTTGAACTGAAGGAGCTGTGTTGGAGGTGTAGGGGCATGGGATGGAAGATAGTAATAATGGTAGATGTGTACTCTAAATTTACTCCTTTCTTTCTTGCCTTCCCCCCCCCCCCCCCAGAATTGCAGCTCATGTTCAAGTTGATGGACCGTGTGCCAGATGGAATACAGCCCATGTTGGATGCACTTGAGGAACACATTGTGTCAGCTGGCCTAGCTGATATGGTGGCTGCTGCTGACAGTATAACACAAGTGAGTCAGTGCATTGATTGTGAAGTTTGGGTTTATGTGTATGAATGAGTTTGAAGGTAGACGGATGGCTGAGGGATACCCATAAGTTATTAAGCATTGAAAAGATTTGTGAAAGAAAGCTTTAAAGTGTAGTCACTGAAATTCCTTTAGGCCCACTGTATTGTAGTGTTTGATGTTTTTGGATAGTGTATGACATGTAAATAAATCAAGATATATCTTTAGGTGGTCATGAAACAAGTTTGGAGATGAATTTATACTGCTGTTTTGTAATACTTTTGTTTTTTTGTTTAGTTTGTACACTGACTGTACATATCTTATTCTTAAGTATGGAAAATATGATAGTTAAAACTATGCCAAAACTATGTAGAGTATGTAAACGTCCACATTCTTCTTTGGTGAGACTCAGGATAGATCCCCCTTCTCTCCCTCCCTCCTTCCCTCCCTCCCTCCCTATGTAGAGTATGTAAACATCCACATTCTTCTTTGGTGAGACTCAGGATAGATCTCCCCTCCCTCCTCCCCCTTCTCTCTCTCTCTCTCTCTCTCTCTCTCTCTCCAGTCATGGACAAAAGTCCACATTCAAGCTGGGATGTACTTGAAATGTACAGAGGTCACTGAAAGGAAGAACAGAAAAAGTTTTAATGAATTTTAGAGGTGGTGAAAAACGTGTTTTTTAAAAAGCGCCAGGTCATAGTAATTGGGAAAGACAAGATAAGGAGTTCCAAAGCTTTGAGGTGTAGGGAAAGAAACGGTTATCAAAATGGCCCACCCTTGAGTTGCCAGTGCCAGTGTTCTGTTAGCCCTGAGCCAGCAGGTGTTTGATAGTTAAGCAGGCACATGTGTCATGTGTTTTGGCTTCCATTGTTAACAGATGTCTTGTTGTGCCCTTAGCTAATATGTTAGAGACAAAAATTGGAATATCGCTGGAGAGAAAGAAAATGCCAAGGTTTCATGAATTCAGTATTGGATAAGTAATGGTTTGGATGATTTGATATGGCCATACACAAAGAAATAATTTAAGAAGACTGAGTAAAAGTAAATTTACTTGAGAGGAAAGAGGTGCATAGGAGTGGTAGAGGATGAAGTTTTATTGAGAAATATGATAAGTGTGTGTGTGAGTGAGAAGGGTGCTGATATAGACCATGATTGGTGAATACCATGTATCATATTTTCAGGATTCAGAACAGTATGTGGAAAAACTTCTAGATCTCTTTCAACGATTTAGCAAATTGGTGACAGAGGCATTCAATGAAGATCCACGGTTCCTTACTGCAAGAGACAAGGCCTACAAACAAGTTGTTAATGATACACAAGTCTTCAAATTAGAATTACCTAGTAAAACGGTAGGTGACACAGATATCGATATGCTGTCAACTTAATTTACAAGCTAGATTTACATCTTTGTCCATTGTTGTCTACTCTAATGGAGTGTTATATTAGATAAGAAGGATAAGTTAAGCCTAATCTTTAAAGACACCAACCTTATATTACCAATATTACTCACCTGGGTATTGTGAAGGTGTGATGGCTGCATACTGAGCCAGCACTTCAGTAGATAGCAGGTTGCACTCCTCTGAATCAGGTAGCTGTCTTGTCTCTCTGCCGCACCCACACATTCTCTCCACAAATATATAGTCTTTCCTTATCACACATAACACTTAACTCACACAGCTCATTCTGCGTAATGCTAGATTTTCTTGTGGTGACTACTGTGTGTTAGCCCTGCCTTTTGGCAAAATGTTAGGAACAGTAGATAGAAGTAATAAGTAGGAGCATTAGGTAGAAGTAGTAGGTTGTAATATTTGGTGGAAGCTTCTGGAAACACTGTGCTAGAGTTACTCTCTCCCAATGCTCTGTTAAGGGTGAGGCACTTAAAGCTACGAAGAGTCACTGGAGTTCACCAGTTATGGAGATGTAATTGCCATGGACACCTCCTTGAGGGAGTTTCAGGGGGAATGGGCATCAGAGATATAGATGGATAGGTAGACCAACCTTAGTGTCTAGCACACTCATCTTGCTGCATATGTTGTGGACAAAGAAATTGCACTACTTGCTCACACCCATTTTCTAGCTGTCATGTGTCATGCACCATAACCACAGCCCCTTATCCGTTCTCCTGACCACTTCATATGCCCTAGCTTATTCTAGTGACAGCAAATCACCCCATGTATACCCCATTACCCCATTTCATTCTATTTCATGCATGCCTTACACCCTCCAGCGTGTTTAGGACCCGAGCCCTCAAAATGTTTTCTCATCATCCTTTCAGCTTCGACTTGGTCTCCCTGTTCTTGTCCCCTCAACTTCAGACATGTACCTTCTTTGTCAACCACTCTTCACTCATTCTCTCTACATGACCAAACCACTTCAGCTCTCTCAGCTATATTCTGTTTTACCTTTTCATTTCTTACTCAATCAACCATATATTGTCCTTAAGCATTTCATATCCTTAACAATTCTGTACATTTTCATATACCTATAAGAGGAGTTGTGGCAGTGTGTGACATAATATAAGGAAGTGAGCTTCAGATTGTGGGTAAAAATGAAATTGAATTATGAGAAGTGGGAGATTGTTGGTATGTATACACCTGGTAATGAAAGGAATGAGGAAAAGAGACAAGTGTTTCAGAGTGAGCTACATAAGTGCAACAGTAATTTGATGAGAGGGATCAAGATATAGTAATGGATGACTTGAATGCAAGAGTGGGTGAAGTGGCAATTAAAGGTGTAACTGGGGGGCATAGGGTACCTTGTGTGAACGAAAATGGTGAACAGCTTGTGGAGTTGTGATTGGGAATACCTGGTTTAAAAAGATGGGCTTACATAAGTATATATAGGTGAGGGGGGTAAATGGCAACTAGGCATTATTGAATTATATACTTAGTGATAGGTGTGCTAAAGAGAGACTTTGGTATGTAAATATGATGAGATGGCAGATGGTGGGATGTTGTATCACTTTCTGGTGGAGGCTGTGGTGAAAGTTTATTGTGGCTTTGGGAAGAGGGGAAATGATATGAGTAGAAGTGAGCAATGAAAGTTAGTGAACTAGTATAAAGAGGGTTGTGTGAGAAGGTACTTAGGTGGAAAATGGTTAAATGTGAAAGTAAGTATAATTTGGGGAGTTTGTGAAGAATGGGAGGTGGTTAGGGGAGCATTACTTACATATGCAGATGAGGTTTGTGTTATGTAAAAGATTGGATGTTGGCATTGACAAAGTGTAGGCAATGGTGAGAGGAGGAAGTGAAGGTGCTAGTGTAAGAGAAAAGAGAGTTTTATGGGAGTTACCTGTAGAGAAGGAGTGTGAGGGATTGAAAGATATACATGAGAATAAAGAAGGTGAAGGTGCAGAAAAATAGGACAAGTGAGAGTTGGAGTGAGAGAGTATCAGCAGATTTCAGGAGAATAAGAAAATATTTTAGGAGGGAATTACATAGATACACTGACCCAAGGTCCAAGTGAGGTGGTCTGGCCTTAACGTAAAGAAAAAAAGAAGTCCTTTTAAAAGCAGTAGAAGAAAAGGATAGCAAAGCAAAGGCTCTCTCCCTACCTTCCACTCCTTTTGGCGACAAGCCATTCAGAAAACAGGTAGAAAGAATACCTTGCACGATTGATATGCCTGAAGGAAATTTTTATAAGAAAGTTATAATGTAGAATGAATATATCATGTATCCCATCACCAGTGACATGTTTATCTTCATTTTTTGCTCTAAAGATAATAGTAAGGAAAATCTCGAGCTCCAGTCTCTTGACTATAAGGAAGGTTATTAGGCTTAGTAATGGAGAGAAACAGGTTTTTGAAGTGTGAGTTTGAATGTAGAGACCCTGGAGGAAGTAGGATGTTTTGGTAGGTAGTAGTTGGTAGGCAGCCAACAACTTGGGAGGTATATAACCAGTAGTACCCGCTTGGGTATTGGGAGGGTTAGTGACAGTTGTATAGTGAGCGAGCACTTCAGTGGTTTTCAAGTGGTACTCCTCTGACCCGGGTAGCAGTCTTTCCTTCCTGCCTCACCCACGCATGGACTACTGGCATTCTGTTCACAAACATGGGGGGGCTAAGAGTCCTGGTCACATTGAGGAGTATGTGAAAAGAGAGGTCATTATTGGTGAGGTAATAGATGTGTATGTTTGATGATACAGTAGTTCTGACAGTGTTATATGAATGTGACACATGGGCCCTAGTGTAAAAAATTACATAAAGTAGATATGTTGGAATTGAAATGTTGTGGGACAATATGGAGTGTGAGGAGAGTTGATAGAATAAGAAATGAGGAGGTAAGAGGGATATGCGGTAGTATAAGGAATGTGTATAAGAGAGTTAAAATGGTTTGGACACACGTAGATGAGTGAGGAGAGGATGACTAAGAGGGTATATATGTCGGAAGTTGAGGAAACAAGGAAAAGAGGACCACTAAGGAGGCAGTGGATGAAGAGAGTGAAAGAGAATATGAGGCCTGTAGTGTCTAGAGTGCATTGGAGCAATATTGTCTAATTCACACCTTGATAAAGTAAAATGGTGGTTCATTATTTGTGTGTATGTTCCCTTGCAGAAAGGGATAGGCAACAAGACCCAGCCAGAGTCCAAATGTCCAGAACTGCTAGCAAACTACTGTGACATGTTGCTCAGAAAGACTCCACTCAGCAAAAAGCTAACTGCTGATGAGATTGAGAGCAAATTAAAGGATGTGGTAAGTGCCATATTTTATTGAGTCTCCTGTGTTTATTCTGTTACATTTGAATGTACTTCTAACTATCAGGGATCAAGTGCTTACACAGCCATACATCTTTCTTACTTGAATCCCAACATATTTTCAGTTTATTGAAGTTAACTGAGTCACAGTGCTACTACAGCACATCTTGATTATTCGCTTTGCAAGCCAAGTTAAGGCATCAGGTGAGACAAATCTTTATTACCATGTACCGCTTCACAAACAAAATATTTCCACTGTACCCATTCATATATCTTTCCCTGTTCTTTCATGATAGAGGATAATTATTTTTATTGCTATAAGTTTTAGTTTGTACTATTTTTTTATATGTATGTATTCTTCTCAGCCTGACAGCTAGCTAAGGGTACTTAGGCACTGATGTCTTTCCTGTGCATCATTTTGGACTAAATTATATGGTTAGCCCCCCAAAAAATGATAGTACTGTGACACTCCAAAACCACTGCAAACTGCCAACCTCTGGTGATAATCAAGTTGTTTGTAGCATGAACAGGGACCTACCATGTTGCCCCAGGCTCACACTTTACTTCACTTTTCTGTGTCCCAAAAAGGTGCTAGCACAATCTCATGTTTACATTATTATAGATAGCTCAGTGTGAGCTTTGGAAAAGGGCAGATGTCATAGCTGTCACCTATTCTGATGGAATGCTGGCTCTATATTTTTGATGAATGCAAAATAATGGTAGACGTAGGTTTTCTTGGTTTACTTTGCATGTACAGCTGGACGTCCAGATTATTTTGCTTTTTTTAATTGTTACTCCTCAGAAAGTGTGAGGCACTTTCTGAGTCAACTAGCTGCCTGTTGGTAAGGTTCGGTTTTGACACAGTTCATGGTGAGATAGAAGTAACTTCAGGACGGTGATCTGTTCATGGTGTAATACCACATTGGAAAGTGATCCATTTCCAACCACTTTCTCTCTAGCTGCCAGCAAGAATAAGTTATCAGTCAAGGAACCTATGGCTAAACTGACAAACTCCATGGTATTTTTTAAAGCTTAGTTTCATGGTCTCATTTCTACTATAGGTTGCAAATACAAAGTTGTTAGGCACATCAGCAAATTTTTCATATTTTATGCTGTTTTTTGACAACATGACAGGTCTTTGTTTATTTGGTAAATTGCTGACTGTTGGTGGATGGTCATTTCTGATGGCTTTAGATGCCACTGTGATGTCATTTTATGGGTGTGTCATATAATGCGTGGTTGAAAAGCTTCTGTCTCTGCCAAACGCATAACAGAGGTTATTCTTGCGGGAATGGAATCATTTATCCCTTTTTCCTCCAAGACTACTTCTTCATCCAATCCATGGTTCAACCGTTCCTGTTCTGAGGCCATTCAG
>JAYMFT010223898.1:0-11306 GCA_038088735.1 Panulirus argus | reverse complement strand
GGATAGATAGATTGATAGACAGAAAGATAGATAGATAGATAGAT
This sequence comes from Panulirus argus, assembly GCA_038088735.1. NCBI lineage: Eukaryota > Metazoa > Arthropoda > Malacostraca > Decapoda > Palinuridae > Panulirus > Panulirus argus. Next base: position 11,262 of record JAYMFT010223898.1, on the reverse strand, counting down.
AGATAGATAGATAGATAGATAGATAGATAGATACGAACGTAGCGAAGATCTCTATATCTCTATCTCCCCCATCTGGACCTGAAAGACTCAAAAGCCACAGAAACGTACTGGGGAGACTAATTTCTGCACATTCTGTCTCTTCATAAAACTCCACCCCGACAGAATGACTAGTTGGGGAGATAGATGGGGAGCGAATGACGGAATGGTTATGTGTGTCGTTCGGTGAGGGGTGAAGGCAGATATGGGGAGAGAGACGGGGAGATGAGAGACTGGACAGAGAGAGACTCTGGTGCAAGAGGGCTAACAGTCTCTCTCTCTCTCGTCAGGGTTCTCAAGGGTTTCTCATGTCAACTTTGAGAACAAGGAAGGCTCGTCCTCAAATCACCAACATTTCATCAGTTTTCGGGTATTTTGTATTTTTTGAGACACCGTGGAAGAACATGGGAAAGAGAACTTGACCCAAGTGCTGGGAATATAGATTCCCTGTGAAGGGAAGTGGCAGGAGGGAGATTCCAGCACAGTGGGAGAGGAGGGAAAAGGATTTACCGATGGAAGGGTGGTTGAGATTCAGTAGAAAAAGAATCACCGATGGAAGGGAGGTTGCGTTACATCAGAAAGGGGTTACCGATTGAAGGGAAGGAGGTGGGCACAGCTAATGGGGTTTCCGATGGGAAAGAGAGATGGGTGACCATGGAAGGGGAAATGGGGCTGTAAGCTGAGAATATGATTTAATAAATTTAGGGAAAAGACGTTACGTCGGAGGAATCGCTTACCCCACAAGGTGAGGATAATACCCTACGACTAAAACTGATCAGAAGGGAACGCAGTTATGACCCTCTGGTGCCCTACTGTGGCAAACTGACTTTACTGAAGACTGTGTGTGGTAAGCCTGGAGGGGTAGGGATGAGGCCACTTATCCTAACCCTGTCATCTAAATGATCACCTGAGAGTCACAAAGAAAGAACATTCCTTTTTCATACACGATCGTACAAGAAGTCTTTGATTATAATTCATTCCTTTTTATTCACGATGATAAAAAGGGGGTCTCTAATCATAATTAGTCTTCAAGAGGTGCCTTCCAGGCGGGTTTCCTCCTGCTGGACCAGCCAGGGAAGGAGAGCGTGGAGTGTTTGAGGAAAGAGACGACAAGTGTTGACCAATGGAGTCTGAGAGCGCCTCGCGGAGGGCTGGTGAGTGTTTCACAAAGGGGGGGTGGCCAAGTGTTGCGTTTAGGAACACAGTGTTTGCGAGTAGTTATCAGGAGTGTTGCTGGAAGGAATGAACAGGGTAGAATACAGTTTTTGTTGTTGCCTTCCAAGCCATTCAAACATACACCGAACACCTCAGCATCAACGATGCCAGTGCAAGAATGTGGTATCGATCCCTCGGCAATCTTTAAGCCCATCAACTTTCTATTACTTGAGGATAAGTCAATTTCCCCCCCATCAAAGGCCCCCCTGACGGAAATTGTTCCGAAGGCGTTGGATGGGCCGGGTACGAGGTGGTCTTATCCTGACGGGTGTCCGGTCCGTCAGGCCTTCATGAGACCAGAGGTCTTGCATGGCCCAACTCTGTCTTTGCAGAAGTGAATGAATGTACATTCGAGGTGACTTGATCCTTGGGAAAGAACATCGGGGAGATGGCGATTTCCCCAATCACCGGGAGATTGCTGGTTCGCCAGTCCCTACGCCTCTCCAGGGTGAAGGATTCGGTACAGAGATCACAAGGAAGCGAAATGAACTAAGTTCGCCGACGGTACCGCGCTTAGATGTGATGACCTGGCCTTTCGACCTTACCCTCAAAGTGTCGGGTCAAGGGGCAGGTCATCATGCCAGGTCCTGCCGTCGTGCTCAAGGCTCGTACCGCCGTGTTCAAGGCTCGTCCTACCGTCGTGCTAAAGGCTCGCACCGCGCCATGTACAAGTTATGAATCCACCGACTTTAAGCTCCTCTATGCAGCAGAACCGGAGGGCATGAATAACGAAAGTTAACGCGGCACTTGCAGGCTCTATATGACCAGCCCTCGTCCAAGGGTGAGGCCCCCAGCGAACACACGACCTTGCACTTCACAGCAAGGAAACCGTCACAGCAAAGATGCTGCGAGCGCTCCACAGCACTGTGTGTGTAAGCTACTAACCTCAAGCTGCTTAATGGTGGTAGACTTCCATCGAGAAGATGTCTGTTGTCTCTTCTGCTTCAGGATCGAAGCCGTCTTCGATGCAGAGCTCAGCTGGAGGGAAGCTAAGGATGTCCAACTGTGCTCCTGAAGGAGCTATGCAGGTCAGGTCGAGGGCACTGGGGTACGTGTGCCTTCAACATCCGCTCTGTCGGACTGGTTGGTAAAATTCTCTTAAGAAAAAAGAAAAGAATGTCGGGGGGTCGTCTGGCATATGTCCAACTTCCTGCAAGGTCCCCGAGTTGGTGTGTGTGTGTGTGTGAAATTCCGACGCGTTTTTCGCGTTTATTATTTATAGTTACGCAATTTATTGACTGTTGCCGCAGACGAACGAGGCAGATCCTGTCATCACACGAGGATAAACAACCGGAACTCACAGAGTTTATAAAAATGCCTTTATCTTCGTATATAAATTGCTTAAATGACTAAGTTCACACTCGCTTCTCTGAAGCAGTAGGGGAGCTGCTTCGTTCCCCCCAGGGGTACAGAAAGCGTTTCTTTCATTGCTTTTAACCCCCTGGGGTCGTGAAAACACTGTGCCTTCCAGAGCGCAGATGTTGGCCCTTAAAGAGGAGGAAGGCATCCAGTCAGAGACTCAACCACCTAGCCTGCTGCCGTCCAGCCACCGTCACAAGGGACCGTAGGTGCTGTCTGTATGTGGTTGACGACAGGGGCGTCTCCCAGCTAAGACTTGCTTGGGAATGACTCGCTCACACATCGAGGGTGACGGAGGACGTGGCCCTGGGGGAAAGAGAAGACCTCTCTCTCTCTCTCTCTCTCTCTCTCTCTCTCTCTCTCTCTCTCTCTCTCTCTCGTTGATCTGCCGAAGATGTCAGGGTGACTTTTTGCTTGAGGTACAAACCATTCAAAAGAATACTAGCAATAGCAAGCTAATGAGATCCTTTCGAGAGAGCTTGTAACAGAAGAGATACAAATTACAAAGCTTAGTCTAAATAAAAAAAAATAGGTAGGAAAGCAAATACGTTACTGAGAAAAGACATGTCTATTTATCTTGTAGCCAATGTCTTCATAATCGAATTTCTGTTGAGGTTTCCTACTTGTAACTGCTGTCATTTACTGACGGTAAATGACATTTGCCATACTCTAGACCATTTAGCGATCTTATGTAGAGCCTATTGTATTCTTAGCCTATCTTCTTCAGTTAATATGACACTGCCGATCTTTGTGTCAGCTGCGAATCCGGACACTAATTCATTCATCCCTACGTCAATATCGCTAACATAGATGACGAAAAGTATTGGCCCAAGGACGGATCCTTGGGGGACCCCACTAGTGACGGGTGACCACGGTGATGATTTCTCATTCACTACGACTCTCTGCTTCCTGTCACGCAACCAGGCTTCTATCTAGTTTCCTATGCAACCAGTAATCCCCAAGGCCTGGATTTTATGCACAGTTTTACGTTGGGAAATTTGTCGAATCCTTTTTGGAAATCGAGAAATATAATATCTACTGGTTCTGTCCTGTCGTGGGCATCGAATAATCTATTACATTCAAGGAGGGTTGCAAGGCATGATCTGCGCCTTTTAAAACCATGCTGTGTAATACTGATCACACTGTGTTGTTCTATGGAGGCAAAGACTTTGTCACTAACAATCGACTCCAGAAATTTAAATATAAATGATGCGAGAGTAACAGGAATGTAATTACCAGGAATTTCAACGATTCCCTCTCTGAATATAGGAGTGACGTCTGCCAGTCTCTAGTTCTGCGGGACTATTCCATCCTGGAGAGATTTATTCAAAATATAGGTTAACGGTTGGGCGCACTTTCGTGTTTGACGTTCTAAATTACTCGGTACACAGGCAGAAAACTCGCGATAACTAAGGTGGAAATGATACCTGCAAAACCGAGAAAGCGAAGCAACATCGCGGTGGACAAAAGGGGATGACTGAAGAGAGGTGACAGATAAAGAGTCAATTGGTTAGAGAGCCTTTGCTTCCGCTCTGGTGAAGAAAGAGGTGGAAGGAGACCCAACCCAGGTATGTGAGGAGTACTCCAGACGAGGGCGAATTGGGTCCCAGAGGATGTGGAATAGTTGCTCGCCAGAAAGACACTCGCCAGACCTGTTTAACACACCCAGCTTTTGGGTCAGGTTTCCAGAATAAAAAAAAAAAAGGATCTGGCTATGCCAAACACGTTTTTACGTTACTGAATGGTTGAACTCAGTTGTTTTGAAATTGAATATCAAGAAACAAGTGAGATTTCACGATAGATAGATAGAGAGATAGATAGATAGATAGACAGACAGACAGACTGACAGATAAATAGATAGATAGATAGATAGATAGATAGATAGATAGATTGATAGATAGATAGATAGGTAAACAGACAGATTGACAGATAGATAGATAGATAGATAGATAGATAGATAGATAGATAGATAGATAGATAGATAGATAGATAGACAGACAGACAGATTGACAGATAAATAGATAGATAGATAGATAAATAGACAGATAGACAGACAGACAGATTGACAGATAAATAGACAGATAGATAGGTAGATCAATAGATAGATAGATAGATAGATAGATATTTAGATAGATAGATAGACAGACAGACTTACAGAGACTTACAAACAGACAGATAGACAGACAGACAGACAGACAGACAGACAGACAGACAGACAGATAGACAGATAGACAGATAGATAGTTAGATAGACAGATATATATATATATAGATGGATAGATAGATATATAGACAGACAGACAGACTGACAGACATACAGATAGATACTGGGCTCTGGGACTCTTGAATATTACTGGTTTACTGCTTCCCACGACGACGCAAGAGTGCAAACTAAGACAGTAAACACGTTCGGTGCGAGTTCAGCAAGGAACACAGAGAGGAGGCTAAGGAAAGTAAGTGGAAAATACGAATCGTGACATCGCCGGCATAAGAACGGACACGGCTGGAGGCTGAAGAGAGATCGTTTACAGAGATAAGATCCGCGTCGGGTACTGGACAGGCCCCTGCGGCACACCACCGTTGACAGGGTAAGAGGGTGGGGTGGGGGGGAGACGTTCCAACGACGACTACCAACACGGAACGACCGGAGAGGAAAATATGTGCTACAGAGAAGCAGGAAAGCCAAAGGGAAGAAGTTTAGTAAGAAGAGACTTGTGCCACACACCGTCAGATGCTTTAGAGAAACGTCGAGGGCCACGACATTGGACTTATCAAAATCCCCGAAGGAAGCGGAACAGACGTGGGTCACATGGGAGAAATCAGTGCACCTTGCACCACGAGAGAGAATATCTAAGGGCTTCAGAAGGAGAGATTTAAAGAAGGTTTTGAAATCTGAGGGGAAGGCACAAGTGGAGGGAGATGGGAATACAGTTAAACACGTCGAAGCGGTCTCCATTTGTAGGGATGGGATGAACCAAGGCATGCTTCCAAGACGAAGGGGAATATTTGCGTTTGCAGACAGAAACGAACTAGGAGGACAGGGCTCGGGGTTGCCTCAGGGGGGGGGGCTTTCTCTCCTCTACAAACCGAGGGGGCAACGCCATCTGAGCCATACGCCTTTGCCACCTGTAGCTGGGACAGGACGCGGAGGAAGACCTCGCGCGAGGATGGTAAAGGAGAGAGAGGGGCCGAGACTCTGCGGAAGGAGGCGAGGGCGGAGTGCTAGAAGCAGAATTACCCAAAGTTCGAGGGAAACAAGATGAAGTCATCAGTCGTTTACTTCGTGTGTGTGTGTGTGTGTGTGTGTGTGTACGGCACAGAGTACATGAAATCACGAGGGGGTGTTCGTCAGAGTACGTGCGCGCGCGCGTGAGAGGGCCGCGTGTCAGGCCAGGTCGGTGCCGCCTCACACAGAGGGGAGGCGCGTCGCTCACACCGCACTGTGCGTCGCTCACCCTGCGACTCTTGATGGACGTGACATTTGGCCGTAGCGGAAGAGCATGGCTCCTGCGGCTGATAACATCACACACACACACACGCACACACACACGTCGCTATCGACCAAACCATGACCTCAGTTATGCACGTCAGTCTATCCTCAAGTCGACCGCCCCATCCCACAAAGTGGCCCACCCGTCACCCTCTCTAGCCCTCACCTGGCTGCTGGGTATCGAGTCCGCCAAGCTCCTCGGTGTTACTCTAAATTAGCGGTTCCCAAAGTGGTCGTTATGGTCGACCCCACCCCCCCAAGGGTCGATGGAATTGGGCAGGGGGTCGATAAACGTCTAGTAGGGGGTCGACAAGGGGTCGACAACATTCTAGGGGGTCAAAAAAATTACTTTTAAGTTAGAAAGTTTAAACAGATTTCTCTCTTTTACCTCTTATAAATTCTCTAGGAACGCCTATGTCCCCAGGAGCGCTACCCAGGAACCCTGAAGGGTGCCTAACAAGTCTGGCCGAGATCAACCAGAAGGTAGAAAATGAATTTCTGAGCTTGTAAACAAATCAGTTGATGAGCGACACACATACGCGTACACTCCTGCCTTCGTCCGCGTCTAAATTCAAAACCCAACGACTAACTGCCTTCAAAATAGCTTTAGAAAAGCCTTCAGTACATAGAATTTTCAAAAACAGAGTAATAACGTAACTCACGAGGCAAAGAACACTGAAAGACCATCACTAACCCGAGCATACAGTCATACATGAGCAAATACCCTAAGTACTTGACGGACTGGAGCCCCCATCACCTGTGCCGCTGACGCAACCAGTCCCATTACGGCCAGGCAAAGACACCGTCCTGATGCACTCTGTCCCAACAACAAAATGACACTCCAGGCTTTGGGGGGAGACTTCAGGAATCAATATGATGCGGTGCAAGGACTTCCAGGTTGGACGTACTCGTGGCATAGCACCAGTAAATGAAATGGGTGGCCATGATACTCTTGCCGAGTATATATATATCCATACTCAATCGCCGTGTTTCCGTATTAGCGAGGTAGCGCCAGGAAACAGACTAAAAAGGCCACAATCGCTCACACTCAGTCTCTGGCTGTCATGTGTAATGCACCGAAACCACAGCTCCCTATCCACATCCAGGCCCCACACAGAGACCTTTCCGTGGTTTACCCCGGCCACTTCACATGCTCTCGTTCAGTCGAGTGACAGCACGTCGACCCCTGTATACCACATCGCTCCAATTCACTCTGTCCCGTGCACGCCTTTCACCCTCCTACATGCTCAAGCCCCCGTCGCTCAAAATCTATCTCACTTCATCCTTCCATCTCCATTTTGCCTTCCCTTCTCATTGCCCCCTCAACTTACGACATATATATACATATTTTGCTTTACACTTGTGATGTTAAAGACATCAAAATAAAGCGATTTCATGTTTGTCTTGATTCTGACTACATGAACTCGATAAACCTTGATTCTTAGAAATAACCAAATGCAAGTCAGTTCTGACGTAGAAGTTGCTTGGTTGCTCTGTGTCCAGTCCGAAGTCTGAAGCCTTGATGTGAGGTGTGGAGCCTTGAATGCAGTCCTCCCGTCATCTAGAGCCTTTCTGATGAAGAGGTTATGATGGGAAACTTTGCCAAGCCTTACTGAGGAAGTCCATCACACACACAAAAGGCCACACCGCGAGCGAGGAAGAAGCAGAAATTCAAACAGCAACAGACTACTGATGTGTGTCCTGTCGACGAGAAAAGAATCTAACCACAAACGAAAGAATACCTAACCAAGGACAAACACCTCGCCATAAATACAGAATCTAGCCACAAACGAAGGAATATCTAACCAAGGACAAAGACCTCAACATGGATACAGAAGATCTAACCACAAGCGAAGAAGATTTAACCACTGATAAAATCCTAACTAGGAACAAAGACCACACCATGGGTATAGGAAACCTGAACAAGCACAGAAAATGCCTAACCACAAACTAAGACTCATATGTTGGTGAAAACCAACACTCACTATCAAAAAAAGAGTTGAACTTTATTTATAATGAAGACCCCAACCACACACGAGGAAAGACCCTACTGTGAGTAAATAAGAACCATCCATTAGTAAGAGAAGACCCACCCGTGAGTAAAAGAAGACCCAACCCACAGAGTAAAGAAGACCCAACCCATGAGTAAAGAAGACCCAACCCATGAGTAAAGAAGACCCAACCCATGAGTAAAGAAGACCCAACCATGAGTAAAGAAGACCCAACCCATGAGTAAAGAAGACCCAACCCATGAGTACAGAAGACCCAACCCATGAGTAAAGAAGACCCACCCATGAGTAAAGAAGACCCACCCAAGAGTAAAGAAGACCCAACCCATGAGTAAAGAAGACCCAACCCATGAGTAAAGAAGACCCAACCCATGAATACAGAAGACCCAACCCATGAGTAAAGAAGACCAACCCATAGAGTAAAGAAGACCCAACCCATGAGTAAAGAAGACCCAACCCATAGAGTAAAGAAGACCCAACCCATAGAGTAAAGAAGACCCAACCCATAGAGTAAAAAAGACCCAACCCATAGAGTAAAGAAGACCCAACCCACAGAGTACAGAAGACCCAACCCATGAGTAAAGAAGACCCAACCCACAGAGTAAAGCACACCCAACCCATGAGTAAAGAAGACCCAACCCATGAGTACAGAAGACCCACCCATGAGTAAAGAAGACCCACCCATGAGTAAAAGAAGATCCAACCCACAGAGTAAAGCACACCCAACCCATGAGTAAAGAAGACCCAACCAACGAGTAAAGAAGACCCAACCCATGAGTAAAGAAGACCCAACCCATAGAGTAAAGAAGACCCAACCCATGAGTACAGAAGACCCACCCATGAGTAAAGCAATCTTACCCACGCGCAAACAAAAACTTACCGTAAACAAGAAAGACCCGAGTCCTCAGGTCCTAACCTAACCTGTCGCAGACCAACAGGACCTGACGACGAACACGGAATAAACAAACCAAAGCCAAACAAAACGACAAAGACCTAACCCTAGAACAAACGAGACCTAACAAAGAACAAAGAACGGCCAGCCAAATGCAACGCGACATAGCGGTTACTCCAGCGAGCCAACACCCACACCGTCCGTAAACACAGCTCATGATTGCCTAACTATGGCTTGGCTCTCTCTCTCCCCCTGGCGAAAGGGGCGCTCCCGTTGTACACCCCGGGGGAGAGAGAGCAAGAGGCCGATGCGGTTTTTGTTGGCTGGAGACGGATACACTGGGGGGGGGGGCCAGAACCCCGGCGGGTGGGCGTGGAACCCTCGGGGCGGGCGTGGGAGACCCAACTGGGAACGTGGAAGCCCTAAGGGTGGACGCGGGAACCCCAGGGTGGAGGCAACTGAGTGGGTGTGAGGGACCCAGCACGGCCGTGGAAGCCCTAGGGTGGGTGGGGAGGGTCTAGGGTGGGTGTAGAAGCCCTAGGGTGAGTGCGAAAGCCCTAGGGTGGGTGTGGAGGGTCTAGGGTGGGTGTAGAAGCCCTAGGGTGAGTGCAAAAGCCCTAGGGTGGGTGTGGAGGCTCTAGGTTGGTTGTAGAGGCCCTAAAGTGGGTGTGGAGGCCCCAGGGTAAGTATAGAAGCCCTAGGGTGAGTGCAAAAGCCCTAGAGTGGATGTGGAGGCCCCAGGGTGTAAGTGAGGAAGCCCTAGGGTGGATGCGAAGCCCTAGGGTGGGTGTGGGAGCTCCATTATGGTCTTGGAGATCCTAGGGTGCCTGTGGCAGCCCTAGGGTGAGAGCAGAAGCCCCAAAGTGTGTATGGGAGAACCCCTCCCACCCCCAGGGTGAATATGGAAGCCACAGGGTGAGTGTGGAAGCCCTAGGGTGAAGGGTGGATTGGCCCAGGGTCGTGTCGAGCCAGACTCCAGTTAAAGGCATGATCCAGCGAGGGTGACCTGTAACCCACTCGCCTCACCCTATTTGCATAACGTCTCACCCTATTTGCATAACACTGGCTACCATAACCTGCGCCCGGAAGAACATTTAGGAAACAAAGCGCGCTTTAAATACACCGAGAAGAACACGTGAACATTTTTAAGAACGAAATTCCCTCAAAATCCGCAAATGTCTAACAAAACCATTGCTATAAAATCTTTCGTGTCAAAAATACGATTTCAGGAAAACTTTAGCAGAACACAGATCCCCCCCCAAAAAAATAACGCACAAAAACAATTGTCTACGGCAGACAAAAACACGCGACATTCCTCTACGACAGCTTGGATGACGTATGTGATTACGAGTGTGATAAAACACACTCAACGCACACTTATCACAACGCCCTTAACGCAATCGTAAAAGCCCTTTTTCTCAAAGCAGTGGGCATCGCGTTAAAATAAAAGCAGTAAATCATCGACTCGAAGTGTGAGTAAACATGACCTACTGTATAAATCGCCTTCAATTCTCCACTTCTTTCGATGGAATGAAATCGATTACTTCTGTATTTCTCTCTTTATCTGGCGTGAATACAGATACACAGGGAAGTACAGTACACAGAGAGAGAGAGAGAGAGAGAGAGAGAGAGGTCATTGCTTGTGTATGGCGTATGGAACGAGAACTATATGAAATACGAAGAACTTTGAGAGATTTGAACGAAGCTGGAAGAGAACAGAATTCGAACGGATTCCATCTTTTGAAAACTGTTCTAAAACACACACTGTATGTCAATAGATCTACACTGACACACTGTATGTCAATAGATCTACACTGACACTGTATCGTATGAATGTATACTGACACACATGCAAGTGACCTGGGTCAATACGTGTGTGTCATACACGTAAATATAAAAAAAAAATAACAAGAGTAGATCGTTCATCAATTTTTCATACTTTTCAGTCCTATGAGAAAACTCGTGCAGTCTCGCGTTGCACATTGCTCTAAGAGCAACCGGTGACGGAGGTCATGTGTCTCGGGAAAAATGTGACAATACCCAACCGCCGACCACAAGAGGGGGGGGTGGGGAAATACACACACACACACACACACATATAGAGCACAAGACGTGGAGGTACGTATGGTCGAAGAACACACACACACACACAGACGGAGCGGAGATGACATCTTGGTATTGGCAGGTGTGTGTGTGTGTGTGTGTGTGTGTGTGTGTGTGTGTGTGTGTGTGTGTGGTCCCTGCCAGGAGTGGTATCGAGTG
>JAYMFT010223887.1:0-11306 GCA_038088735.1 Panulirus argus | reverse complement strand
GGGGGGGAGAGAGAGAGAGAGAGAGAGAGAGAGAGAGAGAGAGAGAGAGAGAGAGAGAGGGAAGAGTGTGGTGGAACAGAGGAGGTTTGAGTGTGTCAGGACACACTTTGCTCTCGGAAGAATTTCATTATGCCGTAACCTAGGTGGCAGTGGGTGGAATGGGTGGTCGTGGGTGGAACAGGAGGAACAGGCTGTTGGGGGAGGAACAGTGGAATGGCACGACAGCTTCATCCACTCTGACTCACTCCACCTGGGTGGAGTAGTACGAGGCCAGCCCTAGGATTTCAACACACCACTTTCGCTCGCTCACGTCTCGATGGCTGACTGGCTCAAGCACTCCCCACCGCTTCCTGTGGCCTCGATCGAATCCCGTGATGTGTGCAACGCCTCTCCAAACCCCCCTACCCCACCCACGTACAGGCTCCTGACGGAGTCACGTGGGGCGTGGGGAGGAGATATATCGAATGGGGAGCCTGTTCTTACCTTCCCACGCAAACTGGTGTTTCCGGAGGACAACATATAGACGTCCTGACATTCGGTACTCACGAAAAATATCATTCGTACGATGAACACAGAACGCAGAAGAACACGAACGATTATACTCGACACACAAGGTTTCCATTCCCAAAAGCATCGGGAAAGGATCAGACACTGCTAACAGTAGGACACCTTCGTGAGACGGACCCAACAACTCCCCCTGCGGGAGTCACACAAGTACTGCAAGATGCAACGCCCTCTGTTAAGTGCAGAGCGTTTGAGGGTTCTCAACAGAGCATGCAGACGTTATGAGAGAACCCTCTCGAGGGCATCACTAAAGACGCGTTCGTGATACTGTGCTCTGAAGGCGAGGGGAGGGCGAGACTTGTGAACCCCTTCGCGTCCCAGAGCTTCGAGAAATGTACCGGTCACCTCTCCAGCAGGAGTCGATCATCACCGTAGTGAATCTTCGTGGGGGGGGGGGGGGTTGAACAGAGCCGATGTTGCCTCTTGTGATAATGGCGAAGTGTTCTTTCAAAGAGATGAAGTGTTTATTTATAGCCTACATAGTGTACAGAGGGCCCGGCCCTATATATATACGCCCTATGAGCTCAGAGCCCCCTCAAAAGTCCTGATTGTCATATGACAGTTGTCAGACAGCAGAAAATGCCATCACAGACACCAAAACTCGTAATTTAGGTGGACGTCTGGGGGGGAGGGGTTGTATAGGAGGAAGAGGGGACCCTCCCCTTAAAAAAAAGACTCGGTTTAGGACCCCTAAAAATGGCTTTGGGGCAATCTTGAATGAGACCAGAATGAAGAGAGAATTTTACAGTGTGGTAACAAAGGTATTGGAATGCATTTCACTGTGTTGAGTCTTCTCCCCAGTGCAATCACTGTCGCGCGACGTGCTAAGGTGGGGCGGTCTTGCAGTGAGATTTCTTGTCACATGTAGCGGTGAAGGATGCTGTGTTTGCATCATGGCCGGTGCTGTGTTAAGACCTGTGTTGGGCAGAAGTGTTAAGGCTAACCTGACGTAATGTAACAGTGATTAATCACAGTTTGATCAGGTAGAAGGTCGATTAATCATTTTGGTATAATAATCACTTGTAAACCACACAGTCACTGTTCAGTGCCAAGTAATGTGATCGTCACTGTTCGCTGCAAGACTTGCTCACATTTTCTCTGGAGTGAAAGACACTGTCGGGCAGTGTACAGCGCCAAGTGACAGTGACCGATAACAGAGTACGAAAATTCACTGTACTCTGTCGTCAGGCACTGTTGCAGATAGTTCGCTATTCACTGAGGGACACTGCAGCTGAATATTCGCTGTCCAGTGAAGAATATTTTGTGATTCAATATTTGCCATACAGTGAAGAATACAGTTGTGTAATATATAATATCCATGGAAGGAATATTTCAATATTCATTGCCCACTGGAGGATATCATAGTGCAATATTCACAGCCCAGGGCTGAATATCTGTGCAAAATATTCGCAGCTCTCTGGAAGGGCTCTCGGTGCAATACTCACTCTCCAGCGCTGAATATCGGTGTAATATTCACAGTATTCAGTGACCAGTGCCGTATATTGGGCTATCAGTATTCATTGCAGTGCTGAGGGGAGGAATATTCAGTGAGCAGTGCCGTATATCTGGGGTCCAAGGGCATCATGTGGTCTACTGGTCCAGTTCTGCAGAGGCCTCCCACCCACATACCCACCCACCTACCCACCCACCTACCCACCCCGGGGTCAGTGCTGGACCGATGAGCTATCCCTACCTTCGTCTCGGACTTGGTTGGGCTGTTTTAGTACATGCTGAACTTCAGTTCACATCACTTGACTTCAGCGACGGAGTAGTCACCACAGCAGACTTCAGTTTCAGCCAATGTCATAAGCCTGATAATCCAACTGGCCCCTGATCGAGATCTCTCACGTAATGTCAGAGTTGAAAATGCTTTTTGTAGATGATTGGATGACAGTAACATGATACTAAATGGACCGAAAGGTGATATCTTTACTATCATCAAAGGGGACACAACGTGAGATCGTGAGTGAGAGTACACATATGGCTAGATGAGGTCAAAGATGTTGACATACATGGCTATATGTGCATCTGTGTCTCTCTGCCACACATCTGTCTGTGCCACACGGTCACAGGTGCTATATGCCTCATTCCCCATCTAGAACGGCATTATCGACGTTATGGTGGAGTCAGGAGACGGTCACTGGTGATCACAGGGAGCCATGAACTCTCTTTAGGCAGTCACAGGCCCCTGCTGCAAGGCACGAGCTACGGAAGCCAAGCAATTAACATCTTGAACGAGAACAACCTGCCAGAACGAGATTGGTCCTTACGTCGTAGCGTGGTAGGGGCCATTTTACGAATGTTAAGAACACAGCTGTAGGGCATGGACGCATTAGTCTATCACGGTTGATATGAACCGAAATTCGCTTCCTGTCGTGAGCCAGTCAGAATGCAGGTTTAGATCGATGCTCATTTGTAATTGGTTCTCTCTCGGTCAAGTTTCATCGTCACTGATAGACAGGATGGGCCATGCAGATAGACAAGGTAGGGGCTGTATTTAGTGTCCTCTCCTACTCGAAGGAGAGCATACTGAAGACACCTTAAAGTGCAAATATCTTTTATATGAATATGAGGGATGATGAGGCAGGAACTTCATCAAAAAACATGGACTACCACATGCAAATCTGTCGCAAGCCACACATCTAACTATCAGCAAAAAAACTTATTTACTGCATCAAAGAAAAAGATGAAGCGCTCGCTCCTGAAGCGGCTGAGGACAGGAGAGACATGACGAGGAAAAATTATGAGAGTAGCGAGGGTGATGAGGGTGGTGGTAGGGAGGTCCTCACCTTGATTGTTGGGTGAGGTGTGGTGTTCTTCAGGGGTCACGCCATAGCGTCCAGACAAAGGTGGTGAGGTGAGGTGTACGCCGATGGGTCAGAGTTCACACAGCAACTGAGGATCAGACCAATGTGGGCCGAAGTCAGACCAGTGTGGACTGAAGCAGAGGCTGAAGGAATGTGCTGACGGAGGAGGAGGAGGAGGAGAAGGAGGTTTGGTTGTCTGTGCAGGAGTGGGGGGAGAAGTGCCTGAGGAAGAGACCCCCAGGCCAGAGTCCCACAATGGTTGGAATGGGACGCAAGATGATCCTCGGTGTGTGTGTGAGTGTGTGTGTAGCCACTAACTGATCCAAGGGAAGACGTTATTAGATTATGTAAATATCTGATATTACGTAGATGCCGATCTTTGCTTATTATCCATTCATGTGACGTAGATACTGATCTTCGATTATTGTCCATTCATTTCTATATCAAAAACCGTGTCATTATCCGCGTCTGGTCTCGTATCTTCATCGAAGAATCTTTGCTCTACTTGCAGAAGTAACCCGCGTCTAGGAATCGTAATCTACATACAGGTTTTTGTCTCCCTCCACAAAGTGTCTAAGAACACTGCTAGCTATGCTGAAGGTCAGGTTGTGAGCAGATGGCGGCGATGCCTGGAGGAAAATCCACCACCTGTCTTAAGCAGTATATCGTTACGGTACTTATACTTCCATACATCACTTACTAATGGCCAAAAAATGCTCGATACAATGAGGACATCAAGGGGGTACCCTCACAAGCCTGTAATCTCTTGAGTAATTAGCCTGAGACAGACTCTAATCCCCAGGTCAAATGATACCCCCATCCGACCTCATCATCACCATCCATCTCTACCCCTTACCACTGTATACACCCCCGCTACAACCCACAATCTCAAACCTTCACCATCACTCTAACAACTCCTCCAGTGGAACCCAACCTCCACCACCTCACCGCTGTGGAACCCCCACCACCACTTCTTGCACCCTTCCCCACTCGCCCTCACCCGACCCCCATCCCAACATTACGTCCAGCCAGCACTCAACTTCCCAGCGGGGGTTACCTCGCTGCACCTGACCACCGAGCCTCTCCTGTAGCCTCAGGTGGTGGCAGAGAGGAAGTGGGGGTGGCGGCTCTTCCCCGCGGGCGTGCGGGCGCAGACTGAGGGATGGGGGAGGGAGGGAGGAGGAGGAGGAGGAGGTGGGGTGGTGAGGAAAGGGATGCCCGCTCACGGAATACCTCTGCGACAAAGGAGATCGCTTTGGGAACCCACCCGCCCCAGGAATTTCCTGTCCCATTCGAGCACCAAGAAGTATTTTCGATATTTTTTTCGGGTATTTTAAAACACCAGTAGGTGGAATGTCAGACTAGAGACTCCTGACGATACAGATGATAAGCCACAATAACCGAGAGACGTGGCATTTATGTTGCTGTCTCGCAACTCCCCCGACTTAACCAAGTGTAAGTCCGTGTGATAAGGCGCTTAAGGTAACCTGCATAACTGTGTTACTTGAGATCCATCTGCGAGACTTTCGACGGGGGGGCTTATTTGGCCCCTTTGTGTATAAACATATTTGGCTTCTACTCATACCGCATTGAATTATGAGTTTCTGATCTCATCCACAGTCACACACAGCCTCAAAAGGACCCACTGTACTGAATTCCTTTGTCTTCTGTAGTTGACTTCTGTTCTGTGAGCGTGAACACATTTGTACTTTCCTGTAGCTAACACCAGCGGACACTTGTAGCAAGGCATCCCTGCTACAGTAGACACCTGTAAGCACAAAATTAGCCCTTAATGAGGATAGGCACCTGTAGTAGTACACCGGTCAACCTTATAACAACGGCCACCTCCTTATAACGCAAGCGCCTCTGTCTTAATGTCTGGTTTTCAGATCTGATTTTCCATAGAAGGCTCAAGTCAAAGGCGAATATCTTCACTGAAGCCAATCCTTGAATGAAGTTTGCTAATTCAGCATCGATATTTGAAGAAAGGCAATGATGAGTTCCTGGCTGAGAATCATCGCCCAGTTAATTTGTCTGTAATTGGTATGAAAACCATCATTCGAGGCAAGACTGTGAATTATTTATAGAACTACCTTTCAGTAAACTATTCTCGGCATTGCCATCGACAATATCTTTCATGTTTGGCAAGTCTGCTTGATTTTCTTTTCGTGACTCAGTCAACTTGCGTGATGAAAGCAAAGCGGTTGGTATCATCTATTCAGATTTCCAGAGAGCACTGGATAAAGTCCGGCATCAAAGACCGCTGACAAAAGTTAAGTCACATTGTGTAAATGGAGTTGGACTTTGGCGGTTAGGAAATTGGTTGACTGACCTTAAGCAAAGAGCTGTGATTAGTGGTCAGGCCTCAAAATGGTTGTACGTAGCAAGTGGCGTGCCGCAGGTATCAGTCTTGGGACCGGTTCTCATTTTCATCTATACTAATTACGTTGATAATGGGCTGCGTTGTAAGGTATCAAAATTCGCGACGATGTGCAAATATTGAGGAGACTGTTTTATAACAGAGACTGAACGTGTGCGTTTTCAAACTGACGTAAACAAAGCGGTGGACTGGACTTACAACTGGCAAAATTTTGCACACCTTTAGTAAAAACGAGAATAGAGTTACACACTGCTAATGCTTGGCCGTCAGACATATATTTATGGAACTGAGAGTCAGTTGTGTGCGGAGAGAGAGAGAGAGAGAATGGAAAACGGATCTTCACTACTGTTTATGAAGCGTTGTTGGGACCAGATTAAATGGAAATACTCGTATGTGTCAAGTTACTTGTATGGTTCATCACGCAGAGTTATGGATCTGGGATCTAAAACACTGTTATTGTACGGCTCTGTCGCTGGGGCGCCTCTCTCTCCTCTACCCACACACACACACACACGAGTCATCATGATTCGACCACACTGAAACGTTTTAAGTGAGGCTAATTCATCCGAATGGCTGACTACAGAGGGACCGGGGACCCTGATGCTGACACGCCGGCCATATATTGCTGACACGTAAGAGCAGGAGGCGCTGACATCCGTAATACCGTACCTCGCTACAGATTTCCTGGATGTCGTTCATACGTCTTTTGCCCATCGATCTTGCGTAAGGTGTTGGCAGGTAAACACGGGAATCCAAAGGTCTCGAAACTCAACATTCGATTTTTTTCTTTTCCGTTCTTTGTGTCTGAATGGTTCTCTCTCTCTCTCTCTCGTCGCATTCTCAGCGTCAAGGATGGGAAATTTTAAACGAGACTCAGTTTCATTCAGAATGCTTAGGGTGGCTATACGACACTGACTTCAAAGTCTAGTAAAGAAGACGGGAAATGCTGCGCTCTTCATTCGAAAGGCAGAAGCTTGTGGAGACGTGAACCACACACTTCATTGTCCAAGCCGGAACTATGGTAAGGCTATAAGTGCTCATTTCAATATGAAAAGAAGGACCTCGAGAGAGAGAGAGAGAGAGAGAGAAGGACCTTGAGGGACAGTCACATAATTGAGAGTCGAGGCAGAGCAGGAACTTGGGAGGAAAAAGGCCTCGACGTCATTCACACCGCCACTCTCGTGAGCACTTAACGACCCTGACCAGCCTGATGTAATTGACAGTCATTACCTATAATCTTGTCGTTAACGTAACCCTTTTCTCTTTCCGACGAGGATCCGTCCTCTTTGCATCCTCGTCGCAAGAACAGGTCAAGCAAAATCTCCAAGCGAAGTAATTCAGCGGCCTGTCGTATTTTGAATCCAGTTTCATCACCAGGTATCATACGTTAGTTATGGACATACAAACTTGAATATCAAGTATACATCATCTTCTCTTTTTGGAAGAGGAGGATGTTGTCACCCGCACGAAGGAACAAGGTACGAGTCAAGCGAGCGAGTGTAGGAAACAATTCGACCATTTATAACCACGCTGTACAAGAGAGTCTCTCAACGATGGGGTGTGGAGGGCGGACCGAACAGAAGAGGTCCTACAAGCGAACAAGACAGGTCAGTGAGGGGACATCCTGCTCTTGGATTAGGACGTCAGCTGCTTACATCCACGACCCCTCAGGATCCTGTGTGGCAAAGAGAAAGAGAGGGGAATAAGGGAGTAGGAGAAGGAAAGGGAAGAGGAGGAGAAGGAGAAGGAAGAGCAGTTAGAGGAAGTGGAACGGTTGGCGAGACGACAGGAGCCTGTCGGTTCAACTAGTTAACAGGATATTCAGATCTTTCCCGCTCGTCATTATCCAATTAATAGGATATGCAGACCTTTCCTGGTCATCAGGCGAGGTATGTGCCGGGCAGATGAAGGCATCACGTGAGGCCAAGGGCACCACAATGGAGGCTTCATGTTAAGGCGAGAGATATCACTGAAAAATCTTCATACGAAGCAATGGACAGTACAAAAGAGGCTCCAATTGAGGCAGTTTGTCTCTTTGTGATTTAAATCCCCCCATTATTAGTGCTTTAACATTTACTTATAATCCAGCAAGGATTACATACATTACTTTTAGCCTCACTTTACAATCACGTAACATTCCCGATTTCTCTGTTGCGCTGGCGGGGATGCTCCGTCCTCTTGCCTCATTTGATGTCTCCAGTTCTTTGACTTCTGCCCAGAATCTTTGCTTCGCTCCCTCTCTTCCATCGACCTATTGCGTACGATGTATGTATACCACACTGAAATCCACCCTGTCTCTTAAGGCTGTTAGCCTGCATTGGTACCTCCTGGAAGGAATGACTCCAGATCGAGAATTGCCATAGCTGGCGCTCCCCTTGCGTAGTGTGTGTGTGTGTGTGTGTTTGTGTGTGTGACATCGTGTTATAGGTGACCACGTCTCTTTTTCACCACAACAACACGTCCACGTTTCACGTGAAGTCCTCGTGCAGTGACCTGCCGTCTAGAGCTACATCAGAGCACTTGAACTGAAAGTCGAGACTTTTCAAGAACGACCCGGTCATTGCAAGTCAGTAATCTGACGAAGAAGACAAGAGAGAAAGAGAGAGAGAGAGAGGTCATGTTTTACTCATTCTGTCACCTGATCAACGACCCCTCATTACCTCCTTCGGGTTAATGACGAAGGTATTTCATTCCAGTCGAGACAATAATAGCTGGTGTCGAGTCCTTTCATTCAGTCGACACATTAAGAGTGGGCTTCGCGCGTGACCGTTCAACTACTGCAACAGAATTATAGGGCAAGATTCGTCCACCTGTTTTTTGATGGTCTTTGCAACTTCAACCAGCAGAGAGATAAAAGTCTTATCATACGATTGCATATCAACTCTTTTCATCAATTTATCTGATCAGAATCCTCGATAAACACAGGTCAAACTGTGTGTGGAAATGTCATCAAATAAACACAGACACGTCTTAAAATTTTATAAACATTTCTGGCCTGGTGTCGGCCGGGGTTTTAACGGTACCCCAGACCGCCCCTCCTCCTCTCTATCTCTACTCTGCAATTTGCTGGCGCAGTAATTTTCGAGGTATTTTGCGGTGAGCCGACCGGCACTTCGGGAAATTCTGGCGCATTAAGACTTAATTAGTCAGGAATCTGATCTGTGAAGAGAATGAAGACATGACTGATGTTTGGTTGACAGTCTGTGGAGCTGTTTGACAGGCTGTGGAGCTATTTGACAGTCTGTGGAACTGTTTGACAGTCTGTGGAGCTGTTTGACAGTCTGTGGAACTGTTTGACAGGCTGTGGAGCTGTTTGACAGGCTGTGGAGCTTGTTGACAGGCTGTGGAGCTGTTTGATAGACAGTGGAGCTGTTTAACAGGCTGTGGAGCTGGTTGACAGGCTGTGGAGCTGTTTGACAGGTTGTGGAGCTGTTGGACAGGATGTGGAGCTGGTTGACAGGCTGTGAAGGTACTAACATTACGAGATGACGGTAAATAAAGATGACATTTTTTTTTTCTTTTATGTACAAGCAAATGAATCATTTGTGAGGGCTGCTCGCAGCAAACTGTCATCAGGAACAAGGGCTTGAGATGTGATTATGCAGGAATTCTTTTAAACACTTGAACGGAAGAGGCAACGACTCACAACAAGACTGTTAGGTTTCCCTGAGGAGTTGTTTGTCAGCTTACAATAACAAGCGAAGGGTTGATGGGTGGGATTACGCGTCGTGTTATAGTGATGGATAGAACAGAAGCGAATTGATACGAAAGGGATCTAAGATGCAAGCTGATGGAGTGCGCTTGTGAAATGATGTGTCCTCGAGCCGAAAGGTGGGAATATAAAACACAAATTCAGGGCTCTTCAAGCAAGGGCTTCTCCAGTGTAATGGATAATGCAATGTAATGGAGAATGCGAAGTATTGTAATGGATATTGTCATCTGACGGTGATGATAACCTCTGCTCTCTCTAGAAATGAGTACTGTCCAGTGCACATCTGTGAGACATAGTTCTGCAGGTGTTGGTAATATTCGTCATTCTACTTGGAGACACACATTGTGCTGTCTCTAATGTCAGACGCCCAAACAAGACAGGACCATCTCTGGAAAAGTCTCCTATTGTGAAACTGCAAAAAAGTTTAGTTGATATAAATGCCTGAAGTAACTTCAAGCAAACTCGGACACAAAACTCTCAAATTTTGGGTACAAGTCTCTCTCAAAAATCCACGAGAGATCTGATAGCTATCAGTCTTTGACTATAGTCAAAGACTGATGTTGTTACGAGATACGCTAGTCGTCCTGGACGCCTGGTGAAGGATGATGCATCAACTTTAAGTTATCTGTTTAGCCCTGCTGGACTTACATAGATAATCCTAGCAGTGAAGAAAGGATATGAGACTTGATTAGATTGGCAGCTCGGCCCCACAGTGGTCTTCCTCCTTGCTCAGTGTCCGCGCTGACTCTCTCGTACATAATTGCAGTGTTATCTGCTCTCTTTCTGTGCCACGGGTGTTACCCCACCAGAAAAGCACCATTTGATTAATTTCTGGTATACGCAGCACGATGTCCTTCTGATCGGTTCTAGATATACCATTGCTGCCCTCAATAACCTTAATTTATCTCCAGAAACCTTTTTCTTTCTTTTTTAACCATTCATCAGCAGTACTGGAGGATAGATTATGCACAGGATGACGCAGATATTGATGGAAAAACTCACCTATTGAGAGAGATTATAAATTGTAATCCCTTTAGTGCCATGAAATGTAGGATTTAGCGACCAGAAACAGAAGGCTCTGAGCCAAAGGCGGGAAGACGCAGACAAGAGAATCACCAACGCTCCTGAAAGAAAGGTTTTTCCTCAAAGCGATAGAATACAAGAGGCGTCACACTGACGTATCTGAATATCATGGGAGACTGGATCATACGTACACACACACACACACACACACACACACACACACACACACAGAGGCTTAAGGTGTACCAGGAGGCAAAATGAACGAGAAAATATTCTCTTCATTATCAAATTAAAAGGTAGGAAAAAAAATTGAGTCATGGCTGCTGGAATATTTCAACCGAGATTGATTTAGTGATGTTAAATGTATATGATTACAGGAGTATCTCATCTGCGAGGTTTTCTTAGTGATTAATTTTTTTTCCCGAGTGAGTCGTCCAAGACGAACGAACGTGTCCCCAGTTCCCTCCGCTGTTGCGCTCAGGTGCTTGGGGCTGAGGAAGGCCAGAAACGACTGCTTTGGGAGGGAGCGAGGGACTTAAAAGACTTCTGCTGATCCTGTTCCTGCTGCTTCTGGTGCTGCTGCCGCTGCTACTTCTGCTTCTGCTGTTGTGGTGCACTCGCTGGATCCTGATTCTGCTTCGTCTGTTGGGAAATAGATTATTTGTGATCCGTGTGCGGCAAGGATCTGTTGGACAGAATCTGTCCTCATGTGTTTCTCTCCGTCGTTTCTAGCCTCTATAACTCATATTCTCTCTCTCTCTCTCTCTCTCTCTCTCTCTCTCTCTCTCTCTCTCTCTCTCTCTCTCTCTCACACAGACAC
>JAYMFT010223876.1:0-11306 GCA_038088735.1 Panulirus argus | reverse complement strand
AATAATAATAATAATAATAATAATAATAATAATAATAATAATAATAATAATAATAAAAATTATAATAATAATAATAAAAATAATAATAATAATAATAATAATAATAATAAAAATTAATAATAATAATAATGATAACAATAATAATTTTATTGAATTTAGGCATCCATTCAGCAAAAATGACAAATTTGAGTTATCTCAGATATTAAAAGAATCAGTAATAATACTAACTAGTTAATGGTTTACTGGCTATCAAATTCCATTGGTTTTGAAACTAGAATACGTACCATGCACCAGACATTCACCATTAAAGAACGATATTGCAAAAAGCAAAAACCTGGGATCTTTTGAGTTTGATACGTATTGTTTTAAAATCCTATTACATATGAAATCCATTTCAAGTCATTAAATTGTCGTTTTCAACGGCGTTTTATCAAAGATTACCAAAACAGAAATACTTGTTACATTATTTTCAGTATCCCTTTTCTTCACAGATATCAAGGTTAGGTAGGTGGAGGCAAGTACAGAGTATATATACAGTAGGTACAATGTGTTGACATAGATGGGACCGACAGAAACAGGGTGGAACAATCATGCTGACGTTAGCTGTACTTCAAATACGGGTCAGATTACATTTTAATTACAAACCGTATTGTACACATACGATACACTGAGTGAGTTACAAACTCAGTGGGTTAGCTATTACATATTCGTTGACATTTACATGACACGTACATGCAGGACAAACGAGAAAAGCATTTGGACTCCAGTAACACAAGACATTCCCTGTCGAGTCCCTTTGTTAAGACAAGAAACACGAAGGTGAAACCTCCCTTTGTCTCTCCTGCAAAAATCAACTTCAAGAAGAATAATTATCAGATAAACACAGACCTCACCATATGGTATATAACCTCTAAACATCTGAATCAGCCGAGGGTCCTGTAAAGTGTACAAAACCAACAAATGAGAGTAAAATATCCCTTCTTGATTCACGCCAACTCTTTTAAGAGTACAGAACACAGCCTCATCAGGAAACGGTAGGTACCATAAACTCACAAGAGCATGTACCCAACAAAATGGTGTACTGTATAAGAAATATGTAAAAAAATTCTCATATCCAAGTTAAATCAAAGACCTCAGCCTTCCAAGAAAAAACATAAGATCATTGATATCGGAAACGAAGAAAATCCATAATCGTAGAAAGCGAAACAAGAATCTTAAAACAGAGATCTGTGAACTCCACGCTAATGATACATCACTGGAGATTGTTACTAAAACCAGCTTCCAAATGCCGTTTCTTTGTATTTTTTTTTTTTCATGATGCCTTTGGTATCTATGAAGACGAAATCACTTAATAACTCATCTATGTCTTCATTACACTTTCCTGTCGTTAACACTGTGACAACTAGTCAGAGAGAGACACTGCCCTTTGTCATATAATCGTCAGTTTGTGGCAGATTGAAAAAATAATAAATCATACAAGATATTGAAAAAAGAAGTATATTTATAAAGAAAAATGCACCTGGGAATAAGAAGCTGATTTGTTACATGAGAATCAGATGTAACTCAATAACAACTTTCTGAGGAAACATATCTAAAGAACTTCCACCTTGACTAAGATGGAACTCTCCAGGTAGAAAAATCATCAGAAAATCCAGAATATTATGAGAGGATCTTCACATATGGATGGATCTGAATGATATGAACTTCACCCAGGAATGGATGTGAGTGATATGAACTTCACAAAGGAAGGGAGGGGGATCATATGAACTTAGAGGAATGGATGTGAATTCTATGAACTTCACAGGAACGGATCTGATTGATATGAACTTCACACAGAAATGGATCTGAATAATATGAACTTCACAACGGATTGGATCTGAATAATAGAGAAGATATCCTAATATTCATAAACAACTTGTATTCCTGCTACCTCTCTTAAAAAAGGAAACAAAAATCTAAATAGAAATGATTGACATACATCTGTTACCAATAACGCGTTAATATATTTAATCAATGATGTTCAGTATCAAATTGACAAATTAATGTGAAGGTCTTCTGAATCATTGAAAAGTTACCATTACAAGTAGAGAGTTCATTAATCCTTTGGTGTATTCCGGACTTAACTGCAATAACTAAATAAAAAAAAAAAATAGGGTTTTGAGGTTGGAATAAAATGCAACATAGTGTATGCTCAAAGGCAAAAGTTTTCTGAGCTGCTGCAATACTCCCTTCCCTAAAGTATAACAATGAATTTCGGTAAAACTTCAATACAGTTATATTTAGAATAAAACATGAATAAGATCTGAAGAAATTGGATGATACTTACAACTGTATCATCAAATCAAGTGACAAATACACATACTGAATGAAATTAATTGTGTTAGTATCATATCCCTAAACCACAGTTGCATAAAGTCCTTCCCAGTGATACTTAAAAGGCTTTCCTTAAAATATCATTACTAGTTGTCGGGCACCACTGAAATAACTTACGGATTTTCATAAAACGCATATGAATGGATTCCTTATAATTAGGATATGTAATTTAGAGACGGTAATCGTGACTTGCACCATTATTTTTCATCCTATGATGATAAAATATGGGATAGAGGGTTGGGCTAAGACTTTCAGAGAAAATATGGGGCTTAAGATATAAAAAGTTGTTGCAGCATACGTACGTAGAAATGAATAAAACTTTTGTAAGTTATAACGACTAAAACCATAAATTGGGAGTATTTTTTTTTTAACCACCCCGCCGCTTGTTTGTCACTTAGTAAATACCGAAATGGTATGCAAGACTTCGAAAGAGATTCATTAATTTAGGATATAAAAATAAATTGTATATTTCAGTTCCTTCTACAAGATTATGGGTTAACATCGTTCCTGCTGGGAGGACAGCCCACCTGCATTATATTTCCCCGGTATTCTGTTGTCTGATCTTTTCCGTTCTTCTCAACGAACTTTTTCACTTACCTTCTGGTTTCTCCCTAGGGACAAAAAATTCTTGCCTCTGACTAACTTCCTTATATATTTGTGGTGTATTTCTATAAATTTCGACTGTTCCCTCAAAACGTTAATTATTGTTTACCTAAACGTTTACGCACGTGACGTCAAAAGTATAAATGGATACGTAAATGCCGATACTGTTACATGGTATTTAATATTCTTTATTTTCACGTAAAGTATTGGATTGATCGATTAGCCTTTATTGTCCTATTTATGTAATCCAATGTAATCAGCTATTTTTCTTTTTTTTCGGCGAGATTCTTTGGATTGCCGACGACGGAACGCGAATGTTGGGCGTGTGTGGAAAGCCTATTTTTTTTCACGCTGTTCAAGATCTCATCAAACTTATTAATACCATTCCTCTTTAAATGTGATTAAATTAGTAAGACCACTCGGGTACTACTATGCTTTGCAAACAGAATGAGGCTCTACAGAAGCCGAAAAAGCGCCAAGTGACTGTTTGTCTTCGGCTGTGCGCAGAACGGGCATTTTGGAACGTCCTCGTGCTACGCGCAGGAACATACGAAAATTACTTTGGGACACCATAGGCTTCCCTCTTATTCTAGTTAACAGGCACCAATCGATTCTTTTACACTCTGATCAATTGGCATATGTTACTTTTACCCTTGAATTTCCCTCTAATTCTGAGCTCTACCTACTTTTTGTGAGTAACTAAACTTGTCACACATGGAAATATGTCAGCATCCTTACTCTAAATGCAATTCATTGAATTTTGAGAAGTTCGCTGATATGCATTTGATCAAATCCACAGTTCATTTCACTGGTGCCCTTAAACTGGTACTTCATAAAAATTTCCTCATTTATTCATAAACTGTAATAACGCACTGAAAACAGATCATCACTGACCACAGCATTTCTCAAGACTATATGAATCTCACAATGCCACAAGGTCCAAAACAATTCTGACTACAGTTAGAGAGTGTGAGATGAAAAACTTAGATATTTAATTTTCAGATTTCTACCCAATAATGGATAAGTTTAGATTTTTAGATTTTGTAGCTATCAGCTACTAATTTGCTGTTTATTCTCAATCTGTGAGCGTTATCGCACAAGGATTACGCAGGTCACAGAGATTCGGTCTTTCACAGACCCCACTGGGCAGATGATTATGTCAGAAACTGCAATAAAACTGCAATACATTGCACAGGTTAACAATTTTACATGTAGTTTATATATTGATCTAATAGATACAAAAGGGAGATACAGTCTCAGAATTTCAGGGATCTTATTATTACCAATATGATATCGTACCATTCCTTGCAGGGTTTGTTTGGACCTACCCTTACAAAGTTCTATCTTTTCACTAACTTAGACACAGTATTTCACTGTTTCCATTTCTTTGATCACACAGTTTACAGTTCGTGTGATTGCCCTCTTTAGATAGACTAAAGTGCCAGTATTACCTATAGCCTAGTGTATATTTAGATAGACTAAAGTGCCAGTATTACCTATAGCCTAGTCTTAAAGTAGCAATGACAACATCTAGTCTATTTATCTTGGTGCTCTCTCTCCATACACACGTTTTACTGGACACAATCTATTGTGATGAAAAATAGACTTACTAGTGCCCTACTTGCTTCAAATAGCACTGTTGATTCCTTCCAAGTAACAAAATTCAGACTTCTAACCAACAAACCAATCCCGTATTCGGCACAAGAGAGATTAATGCATCCATTTTTGTTCCTAGTAATGTTACCCAGGCTTGGGTGAGATTAACCTCAAATGGACCTAAATCTTAAACTTAAGAAAATCCATGTAAATGGATATAAAATATTCAATGACTCTTAGACTCAGGTTCTTTGAAATCAAAGCTGTTCATTCTCACTTAGAATCTAAGAAGAATTTTATCAGCTGTTAGTTCTGTAAAACATGAAAAACTGAGCCGCTTCGGCATTCAGAGAATATATTTCAAACTACAAAATATTCTTTTGATCTACTGTTGTGGTTTCACGTTGATGATGACATAATTACTGTTATTCCCTATTCATTCACCTATCTATTATCATTATTTCATTCGCAATTAAATGGGGTTGGATTAAGTACACATATCCTCTGCAACATTACTTATAAACACTCTCAACTAATGCCCAGTGTCTTAAAGGGAAGTATATAAACATATAAAAGTGTAACATGTACTTAAAAAAGTGTTTTTTACTCTTTCACTTCACTAAGTTGATTCGTCAGATGCAACCAATGACCTCATTCATATCCAACTTCATTCACAAAATCCCTTCATTGCATTCGCTCTCAGGTTAATCCTTCTTCTTCATTTGAAATGTTTTCACTACATCTATCCATCTCTTCAGCGGTCTACCTCTCCTCCTTGTGCCTTTTACTCTACGGGTATATATTTTTCTTGTTATACTTTATATCTGATCATGCTATCCTAAAAGACTTTCATCCTTTTCTAATGACTTCACACCACATAACCTTGCATTCTTCCAGTTCCAAATATAGTATGTAGGTCATCCATCTCTATTGCTCTTTTTATTTCATCAAACTAAAAATGATAATCTATAAATTTTCAATGAAAATCGAAGATATTCAGATTAATTGTAATGAAAGAAACCCTTTGTACAAGAACATTGCAAGCCTAGGTAGGAACTTTAAGGGTACTCAGTTGAAGTTAATTTCAAGTCTCAAATACAGCTCTCATCTAAAACCATTGTGTACGTTTATCAACAATCTTCCAACAGTTTAAGCTGTAACTAGTACTCTAGGATCTCTGGCTTCATGTTTTACAGAAATAGATAATTAAAACAAATCACCAGATAGACAATTACACCAACACCATATACCCATGCATCAGAAGTAAACAGATCATTTTCAATACAAAAAAAGGATCTTCGCTGAAAACCTTGTGGTATATAATTTCTGTATAATTCTCCGAATTCCAGTGAAACTTTGAATTCTGCCAGAAACCTAAACAATGTTAGATAAGATCTCAGACAACGGAGATAATTGCGATTCTGAACATGACGTAACGGAAGGTATCGGTGCTAGAACGGAAAACGACCTGCATTGAGTTATTAGCGATTTTATTTTTTTTTCTAATTTTCTTTTCTTCTGCTTCTTCCTCTTCTCAACAATGAAGGTTTTTCGTTACTCCTTATGATTGGGGCGTGTGTGTTTGTGTGTGTGTGGGGGGGGGGGGGGAGATTAATTTAAATAACCTAGGCTTGTCCCTTGCTTTTTTAAAGTATTCTCTGAGCATGAAGATCAACACTACCCCAAAACATATGTTTTGGGCTGCTGCTGTTTTTACAGTCTTAGTCACATGAGGCGAAATACTGTACGTAGTTACCTCTTCACAAGCCCCATACATTATGCTAGGTAATTTTGTGATTTGAGCCACTTTTACCATTCTATAGGGGACAAAGCTCTCTGAAAAGATTTCTTTATTTTGTGGAGCCATTACTTGACCATATTTCTGCCAATGTTCATGAAATTTGGCATAAAGCTGTCTTTTTATATGTCCCACATTATGCATATATTAGATTGGTGATTTGACCATTTCTGTATATATTTTGAGGGTCAAAGGTCAACAAAATTTTTTTTTTGGGGGTGGAGGGTTATTACTTAGCCATATATAAGCCAATGTTCATAGAGTTTGATACAAAACTGTCTTTGAATACCCCACATAATGCTGATGATAAACTAATGACGACCATGTTTGGCCTCTTACAGAGGTCAAAGGTAAATGTAAAATTACAATCTTTGCCACTTATCCATTTCATTTCATCTACTGTTGATGAAATTCAGCACACAGACTCTTCTCTTCAAGTCCCATACAATGTTTAAATATAGGGGTTGATACCCTGCATCTTGACCTGACCTTATCTCGTTTCACCCTGTATCTTGCCTCACCCTGAGCCTAGTCACATCTTTTGCTGCCTCCTCCCCCCCCCCAAGAGTCTTGGGTTTAGCTTCAACCTTGTGCTGATGCAACCAAGGCCTCTCCTCACCCTGGGTCTTGTCTCTCCCTAATTCTTACTGCACCCTGAGTCTTGCCTAAACTTAGTACAGAGATCCCTTACTGCCGCATTCTCAAACTGATCTTAGAGGCTTAGTACAAAACATATTTATGGTGTACATGGAAAAAGACATATTGCTGGCCCTTCTAGTTCAAACTTTTGATTGGCAAGATACTATTGAAAAATCACATATATAATAATCAAATCGCTTTATTATTACATAATAAAATTATGAAGAGTTGTAAACGTAAATACCAAAAAAAGAAAAAAAAAATGCATTAGCTCTTTTTCCAATCGGTATTTTTTTTTAATAATTTATACAAACACAAATCTGCACTCTTCGAGGATTTCGAAAATATCCAGTCCATATTCAAGTCCATTTATGAACTCCCGTGGTGTAGCGGTTAGCGTTCCTGACCGTGACGCATTCACGGGCCGCCCAGGGTCGAGCACATAGGTTCAAATCCTGGTTGCGGCAGTCGGCCCACAGTCAACCCAGCTGTTCATCCACCCTTAGGGGATGGTCGATGAAATGGGTACCTTGCTCAGGCCAAGGTATATATATATATATATATATATATATATCTTTAATGGGATGGCCTCGATTAGAGCCTCAGCTGCCCATGCCGTCTCATCTAACATAAAAGAAATGAATATTGAAACCTGAGCTATGCTTTAAAAAGTGCATCTCAAATCATCTATAAGAATTGTACGACGCGCTGTTTGAACGCGGTAAAACAGTATCCCGGTTTAGAACCGCAAGACCCACGATGCATTTCCAGGTTAGTGAATAATGGAAAAATCCTGGATGTCAGTATATACCGGTCAGCTCTAGGCAGGGAATATATATATTGAAAAAAAATTCACAATACAGATAACTAAAAGAGACGTACGTAGGTCGCTATATTCTTTGTCTCGCGCATTTTGAGTGGTTGAAGCCCCAGCACAACAGCCAATCACAGACGACTACTCAAGTACGGATGCAATATGGCGAAGAAGGGAAGATGCTCCGCAAATCTGTGCTTGTGGAAGTGGAGGGGGAGGAAAAAAAAACAATCGACAGCTTCGTAAAGATGCATTATCAGTGTTTTCTGTGACGGTTCGTTATACGGATAGAGCGCTTGTGATTTATGAAGAAACGCGAGGAGAAAGTTCGCCATGGCTGTGAGTATAAAGTCTTGGACGGAGGATGGAAGTGTTTCAAGTCATCATTCTGTGGTAAGTTTGTTCTTCCAGTTTATGTGGTTAGTAGAGAGATTGATTTATATGTCACTATGAAGCCTAGAACTGCGCAGATGCAGGTCACAAACGGAGATAAAAGCACGCCCTCTGTTCTATATCCTTGGCATTCCAAGCCAAGTGAAGGTGCGTAATTTTGCGGTGGTAACACAGCCAATTTAGCCCTGTAACTGTTATTCAGCCATGTCCAAATGCTGTATTAATGTAGTCTCGTATTTTCACTGATTACATAGATGGTACACAATGGAGTACCATAACAAATCGGCTTCGCTGTTACATAATCGTCTCTTGGCAGCTAAGAATGTGCAGTATTTTGTGTCGTTTTTGTTACTAGAAGACAAAATCCGCGGGTCAGTGTTACTTAAATAATGCAAATAGCAATATTTGATTATGAGTAATAATGCAGTGCGCATTTACTGCTACTTCTTCCGTTACTTTTTTTTTTTCGCATCTTAAATGCCTCAGACCGGATTTCAACACTTCAGAATGGTTACCTGGGAATTCACTTACCATAATAGGCACTTCTTATACAGTTACAATGAGCTGTGCGTTTGTTTCAGTTAACACATTTATGCAGCCAAATAAGGCAGTCTTAGAAATGTATTAATCTCTCTCATTCATAAGGTAAAGTTAATCGTTTTGCTGTCATATATTCTACATATCATGTTTCTACATATCATGTTTCGACTGTTCCTCAACAAATAATGTGTTTACAAAATCTCATATGTATTTAAGTCTATTATCCTAGGGTTGTGTCTTTGCAATATTTATAAATCTATTTCAAATCACATATGATACTAGAATCCGTATCTTTACAGTGTTTACTAATAACGTATCATTTGTCAGATCCGTAAAATCATATTCTCAAAATGAGTATCGAATCTGTCGCTTTAGTCAATTGTTTTTTTCCTTGATTTCGTGGGATAATAAACAGCATCTTATCTAGTCCAGTACGCTGTAAAACGTGTGTGAGCCCTGGCCTCCTTCACATCCTCAGTATTCGGCTCCGCAGCCGACAAAAGCATTTAAGGAAGGAGCTGTGATTTTAGTTTTAGGGCAGAATCATAACAACATTTACTAGAATTACCTCCCCCTGCAGGCAGCACGTAGCCTCAGTACCCCTTTAAGAAGCTCGGAGCAACGCTACTACCGAGAATATTCTTACTGCGGGCTGTGATTGGCTGCCCTGGAGCACCTGCTTGAAAGCTCGACGCCGATTGGCCGCCTCGCCTCACTCGGTTTGTGCGGCGGAGCCGTTGAGTTGCATGATGCGGACTGAACTGACACACGTATATACTTGGGTATACTTCTGTCGCATACCGTCCTGTGCGTGCATTCCTCTCTTAACTGCTCGCATCCATGAACCGCCCACGCAACAGGAGAATGTTGCGACGCGTTCGTAAGCGGTCGCCCCTCCCCCCCAAGAGCGCGCGATGCGGACAGAGGGAATGCGGTGGGCTTTGGGTCCGGAGTTTGTACCCATAAGCTGGAGTAAACAGTCCTCACAGGGCGAGAAAACTAGGTTAGGCGGCCAGCCCGCAGTGGCACAGTCTTACCCACTGCAAGTAAATGGGAGAGATCCGTAGTCTTAACTTTTCTTTTTTTCAGAGGGTTGTGGAGAATACAATTTAGTGCCAACAAGCCACTGCATCCTTCTAGTCTGTTTGTGATAGTAGAAGTGGGAAGTGTAGAAAAACAGACAATGCTCTGAGGAGAAATAATTTAGTAATGCTCTGAGGAGAAATAATTTAGTAATGCTCTGAGGAGAAATAATTTAGTTGTAACTAAGAACGTGCAAACGATAATGTCACTTGTGGGATTGGAGTATCTGTCCAAACTGGTTCTTATATGTACCCATGGTGTTCCTTTCAACTCTCCTGTGATTGGTAAATCATTCCCTTAGGTCAACAATCCAGTTCAAGAAGGACCTTAAATCATTCAAAGTGAAACGTTTGCCCATGAATATGTATGTATCCAATGGTTCGAGGAAAACAAACAAATCGAGTTTTAGATAGTTGCCTGAATCAAGATTATCCGAGTGGGATAACTTTTAATACATAAATTACCTCTAAACCTTATGGCGACTCTCAGAGGATTTTATCTCAATCCGGGAATCATCTTGGTAGCTCGCCGCTGTAATCTGTTTTCCCTGTTTATTTTTCTTGAAGTAAAGTGACTAAACTTGAACATAATAAAGCGAGGGATGCGTCGGTGAACTATAAATAGTGAAGATTTGCTTCACAGACATGAAATTAAATGCTGCATTTATGAAACCTATAACTTTATCATGTTTTTTTCCTTTGTTGTGTTTTGGTCATCAAATATTATTACTCATGCCTTTCCTCGTTTACCTTCCGCAGCTAAACAGCATTAATACTGTAGCTTGCTTCATTGTTTTACGACCAATGTGTATAACTTTGCACTTATCGATATCTTTATAAATTCATTTGCCTCTTATTAGCCTAGTCGCATTTATCGATATCTGAATTCATTTGGCTCCTATTATCCTAGCAGACTGTTTTGCATGTGCCAGTTTCCAGCCGTATACGTTGCTTCTGCTGTAGTTTTATTGCCCGATGAATTTTGATATCTGACAACGCATCTCTAGCCAGTGC
This sequence comes from Panulirus argus, assembly GCA_038088735.1. Lineage (NCBI taxonomy): Eukaryota > Metazoa > Arthropoda > Malacostraca > Decapoda > Palinuridae > Panulirus > Panulirus argus. Next base: position 454 of record JAYMFT010223876.1, on the reverse strand, counting down.
CGTTAAAAGTCATGAGAAAGAGAACCTGTCCCATGACTGATCCAAGTGGTTCACCATTTGTTACGTCCGACCATTCGGAAGCTTTACCGTTTATCATTACTCTTTGTGTTATGGCTAGTCAACCAGTTTTCTAACTACCAAAGATAAGACACTATCCATCCCATGCTATCGAACTTTTGCTGATAATCTTTGATGTGGTACTTTATAGAATGCCCTTTGAAAATCCTAAACGAGAATAATTATAATAATCCTATAATGATCACTTAATCCATGATAATCCGTTTTACTTTGATCAGAAAAAAGCATAAAAAAGCATTTTTGTTTCGCGAAACGTTGATTAATTAGTTATCCTCTAAATGATATACAGTCTTCTTTCGAAAAATGGTTTCAACAAGTATACCAACTAAGAACGCCCAGCAATCTAGGAGATAGTTTCCGAGCAAGGACTTGCTAT